>JARYGA010061012.1:0-43794 GCA_030545235.1 Helianthus tuberosus
ATAAAAGATTTTCACCATTCATATCTCCATGGTCTATATGGAGATATGTTGGCTACCTGGTCGGGGGTTAAGGGAACGCTTTGGTAAGAGTTTTGCCTTGTTCAGTGTATAGATCCTGCAAGAACCTGGGTCAAATTTAGTAGGACCTCCTTCAATACCCACCGGTATTGGATGGAGGGGGTCCAAACTCTTTGATCCCCTCATATGTAAGCTACTATTAATACTTTAACCCGGCTACTTAGGACTGTATCCCTGCTGACTCAGACTACTTAGCCGAGGGTAACGTCACCTTCAAAAGTGGGGCCTACCATAATATGCATTAATAACTTAATAAATTATCTTTCAATAATCCGACCCTTTAGGATTGTATCCTTGCTGACTCAAACTACTGGGTTGAGGGTAACGTCACCTTTAAAAGAGGGGCCTACTACAATAACTAAGATATCTCTTAAAAAGTGGAAAAGTGCGGAAATAATCAAAGGTTACACTAAACACGAGTCGGAGCCAAGTGATTCATCTTGTCTGTCTGTTTTTATTTTTATTTTATTTTTCAGCATTTTAGTTAGTTTTATTTTTCTTATTTAAAAACATTTTTTCTAACTTTTTGATTTGATTAGACGTTGAGGATAAACCGGTACTAAAAGCTCTTGCGTCCTTGAACGACCTCGGTATCTTGCCAACACTATACTACGCTCACGATGGGTGCACTTGCCCATATGCGTGTTTGGTTTTAGTAAAATATCGTGTTTTATAAATTTAAAAATTGACTAACGTGTAAAAAGGGGTTAAAATATACTTAAATATATACCACACCATAAGCGCATCAGTGGATACGCCGCTAGTACTTCCTATATATAAGTGCTTTTGTGATATTACATATCATAGCGTTATTTAAATCATTTCAATTTCGACATGAAACATTTTACATAAATAACATATTTTCCACAAGACATTGTTTTACAAAACAGTTTGTTTTATAACAACTCATTTCACTTGGTTATTTAATTAACCATACACCTTTTTCTTATATAATCTGATTTCTTATCACATTTTTGTATGATTTATCAAAGAAAACACTTAACAAGATTCATGACTAATTTTTATTAAACATTTCTTTAAACTCAAGTCATGAATCCTATTTTCACAAAAACCTATGTATCTCACAGGCATTTTTATGCTGACGTACCTATTTTCACATGTGTTTTCAGGAGATGGTGCATAGGCTTGATTCAGGATACACTAGGGTGGCTCGGGCCTTAGTGACATAAAAGAAGCAAGATTAGTTTAAATAATGCTATGTACTCTTGTTTCTTTCGTTTAAAGACAATGTAATCCTTTCGTTAATAAAAAATAACTTTAATTACCATGGTTGTGAAACAATAATTCTGTTACAACACTCCCCGACGTTTCCGCCGCGGTTGCATGTTATACGTGGTCGGGGTGTGACAGAAGAGTTGGTATCAGAGCCAATGGTTATAGGGAATTAGGTTATTAGTAATGCTTTGACCTAGACTATAACTTTTCTAGGACCCTAACACAAGTTATCTTGTGTTTAGATCTTAAAACATGCACTTCACCTATCCTTAGGTGATTACCCAAAACAAAAACCCAATTTTCCAAAACGATTTTTGAAAAACAATCATCTGTTTTTAAATGATTTATTATAAGGTTTTGAATCATCCGTTTTTGAATGATTCTTTTGGCCTTGATTTTTCAGAATGATTTTGAAAATCTAATCATCCGTTTTTGAATGATTCTTTTGGCCTTGATTTTTCAGAATGATTTTGAAAATCTAATCATCCGTTTTTGAATGATTCTTTTGGCCTTGTGCTTTCCATAGATGCGAAGTAAATTGACCATCGTGGTCAGAGATGATGCCACGAGGTGCCCCGTTTCGACAAATGACTTCGTTGGTATAGATTCGTGCTAATCGTTCAACCTTGTAGTCTTCTCGTATCGGTAAGAAGTGGGCAGATTTCGTAAGACAATCAACATTAACCCAAATGCTATCATGATCTGTTGGCATGCGAGGAAGTTTCGAAATGAAATCCATAGCTATACTCTCCCATTTCCACATCGGGATCTCGGGTTATTCGAGTAAGCCAGAGGGTCGTTGATGTTCATCCTTAACCTCGAACAAGTTAGGCATTTCGAAACATAGAGAGTGATATCCTTCTTCATTCCTGGCCACCAATACCTGGAGCGAAGGTCCTGGTACATCTTGTCGGCACAGGGATGAATGGAATATCGGGATTTGTGGGCTTCAGTCATCAATATCTCTCGGAGATTATGACGATTGGGAATCCAAATTTGGTCGAGATAGTGAAAAATACCATTCGGTTTATTCACTAGTTGGTTTTCGGTTCCAAGTATTTTTTTCTTCTTCTTTTAAGGTGTTCTCGAGAAAACAGGCGTGTTGAGCATCGCGAATGAGAGCTTCGAGGTTGTGTTGGGCTTAGACATTACGAACACTATGTAAATATCTTCGTCGGCTAAGAGTGTCAGCAACGATATTTGCTTTGCCAGGGTGGTAGGGTATCTCACAATCGTAGTCATTGAGAAGTTCAACCCACCTGCGTTGGCGCATATTCAGTTCTTTTTGGTTCAAGATGTGTTGTAGGCTCTTATGGTCGGTGAAGACCGTACACTTGGTACCATACAGGTAGTGTCGCCAAATCTTTAAAGCAAAAATAACTGCACCGAGTTCGAGATCGTGGGTTGTGTAGTTCTTCTGATGGAGCTTGAGTTGTCGAGACGCATACGCGATAACCATGTCTCGTTGCATAAGAACACAACCAAGACCTAGGTTAGAGGCATCGCAATAGACTACAAAGTCGTCGTTTGCATCGAGTAGCGCGAGTACGGGAGTGTTGCAAACCATACGCTTAAGAGTTTGAAAGGCATCCTCTTGTTCGGTTTCCCAAACGAAAGGCTTATCTTTATGCGTTAGAGAGGTGAGAGGAACGGCGAATTTAGAGAAATCAACGATAAATTGACGGTAATAACACGCCAATCCGTGAAAAGAACATACTTCGGACGGGGTTTTCGGGGTAATCCAACTCTTAACTGCTTCAATCTTCGTGGGATCAACGTGAATACCTTGACTATTGACGATGTGACCGAGAAATTGAACCTGCTCGAGCCAAAATTCACACTTGGAGAACTTGGCGTAGAGGCGATTTACTTAGAGAAGCTCGAGAACTAAACGAAGATGCTGTGCATGTTCAGCTCTCGGCTTCGAATAGATAAGGATATCATCGATAAACATGATGACGAAGCGATCAAGAAAGGGTTTACACACATGATTCATCAAATCCATGAAGACTGCGGGTGCGTTGGTGAGACCAAAAGGCATGACCACAAATTCGTAATGGCCATAGCCGGTGCGAAAAGAGGTTTTAGGGATATCTTGCTCCTGAATTCGCAATTGATGATAACCAGAACGTAGATCGATCTTAGAGAAACACGTAGCGCCTTGCAGTTGATCAAATAAGTCATCGATTCGGGGTAGAGGGTAGCGATTCTTGATGGTAAGCTTATTGAGTTCCCTGTAATCGATGCACATTCGGAACGATCCATCCTTCTTTTTCATGAAAAGGACAGGTGCGCCCCATGGAGATGTGCTAGGGTGTATGAAGCCTTTATCAAGTAACTCCTGGAGTTGGCTAGAAAGTTCAAGCATTTTGGATGGTGCGAGGCGATAAGGGGCTTTAGCAACAGGGTTAGCTCCAAGAATGAGGTCGATACGAAAGTCGATATCACGGGTAGGGGGTAGACCGGGTAAATCGTCAGGAAAGACATTAGGAAAATCACGAACCACAATTCCTCCTCCGCTACTACAATGTGAGCTAAGAAAGCCAATTATCCTTATGGAGATACTTGCTTGCTTAAATGCACGACATAAGTTTCAGTTCTTTCGAGGATACTTCACCATAGACACATAATTGATCACCGTTTGAGAGAGAGAAACATATCATCTTTTCGAAGCAAACGACTTTGGCATGATTTTCCCGAAGAAACTCCAGGCCTACTATGATATCGAAACTACCAAGTTGCATTGGAATGAGATCGATCGGGAAAACATGATTGTTGAGTTCGAGAGGACAATCACGGAGAACGGAACTGACGGTGACGGTTATTCCGGTTGCAATTTCTACGTCAAAAGTTGTTGGGAGGTTAGGGCATTTACGGTTTAGGAGCTTTTTGAATTCAAATGACACAAAACAGTTATTGGCTCCAATATCAAATAAACATGAAGCATAAATACCGTTAACAAGGAACGTACCATTAACAACATTATTTTCAGTCTGAGCCTGGCGGACATTGATGTTGAAAGTTCTTCCGTGGCTGCTTGTTGTGGTTGTTGCTGATGCGGCTGCTGCTGCTGAGGCTGCGAATGCTGTTGTGGCTGCTGCTGCGGTGGTTGCTGCTGCGGCTCTTGTTTCACAACACGGAGCGGGCAGACGTTAGCAAAGTGATTTGGGTCACCACAAGAGTAGCAAGCTCATGCATGAACAGCATGTGCAAGAGCTGCTTGGTTAGGGAGCGGAGCTGGCGGTGCTAGAGTAGTTGAGCAGCTTGCTGGCGTGGGCCTGAATGGCAGTGAGCAGTGAGGTGCCCATTGAAGAAACACTAACTAAATGGTCGGAACCGAGATAGTTAGGGGGTTTGAATCCGCATAAAAGGGTTAGCTCTCTCTCGGTTGATTCAGTTGCAGCTGAACTTCTTCTCCGGTGATTCTGCAAAAAAGAACACCGTTAGCCTCGCCAAGGGGAGAAGAGGGTTCTCTCCTTGACCCGACTCCGGTGTGAGAATAAGTATTTGTAATGGAGAAGAAAGTATTTGAGAAGTGAGTGTGATCTGAGTTTATACCTGAACAGTTCTCATATTTATAACCGGGAGTTTGGGAGGGAAAACCTGTTATTGAAAAGATGACGGAAGATGCTAACGCCGTAGCGGTTATCTTTTCTTCCGTTAAGTTCTTTGATCCTTCGTTAAGTTGTCTTGATCCGATGTGAATGCACACGGATCGTGGTTTGATCTATGGCTGGGGGATTGCCACGTGGAAAGTGATTAAGTGGAGATTATTCTCCAATTGCATGCCTTCGTTGTGATTTCAGGGTTGCTTGTGGTGATGACACGTGTCCAGACGGTTATAACCGTCTGGGTAGTGCACGATTGTATTTCTTTCTAGAAGATTACTGCTGTAATCTGGTGTGACACCTTGCTGTGTGGACACAGACGAATAAATCCCAAGTATGGGTAAAATAGTGTCCAAGTCTGGATATTTAGGCGGAAGTATTGAACAAAGGATTTTAATCCTTTGTTAAATGGGAGAAGGCGCAAGGATTCATGTTTTCCTTTTGGGCGCGCGATTGTGAATCGCTGATTTTTCCTTCTTTGTAAGACCGATGCGCGGCCGCGCAAGGTCGAAAGGCTTAAAAAGGTTGGTTTGTGGTATGGTCTCAAATCCCTTTTATGAGGTTTTTGGGACCTTACCCCTTCAAGTCCCCCCAGTCTAGTGTTGTACTTATGCAAGTAAGTGGAGCACTGGACTTATGAGAGAGAAAAGGTTTTTGGGCGCGAAAAGGTAAGAAAGCTTCTATGAGAAGATTAGAGTTTGACAAAATGTGACTTTGCAATTTATGTTCTGACGTGTAACGACGTCAGCTGGCAGTAAAGGTGGGTATTTTTCTCTTTTGTCTTGAGATTTGTAATGGCGCTTGTCAGTCTTTATTAATGAGGAAATGACTCTGGTCCCTGTAGCGCCGTTCGGATGTGATATAATTCTGACAATTAATGATGAGTAGGTTTCTCGTTTCCCGAGGTTAAGTTTTTGTATATATATGTTTTGGGATACCTGTTTATCTTTAATTTGGAAAAGATGAAGGGAAAAAGTACCGTTCGTTCCCGTCGTCTTTCAGATATCTTGAGGGTTCGAGAAGCTGCTGAAGCTCTCTTGTTACTTGCTAGCTCTCCACCTTTGACGGCTACCGGAGAGGACTCTATCCTTGTTAATCCTTCTATGGTGGTTTTTTCTGAAGATGAAATTCTCCAGCAAGGGGAAATTGCTGCTAATAGTGCTGCTGTGCTGGATGCGGATGGTTTAACTGCTCGTTTTTCAACGATCCGGAGGGGAGGTTGCCGGTTGGTATACCATCGTCGGAAAAAATCTCCGGGGGAAACGGATGTTGAAGACGAACCTATTGTTGGTTAGGTTTGGGAGTTGTTCATCCCTTCTTTTGATTGTATATATAAGTCTGTTAGCATAAACTCTTTTTTGAAGATCACGGGTGTGATCGTTGTTAATGGCTGTCGTTTGATCGTCCTGCTATTTTGTAGAAACAAGGTTTTTTTACTTTTGTGAACATTTTAGTTTCTGGAACTAAAATTTTGAAGATCATTGTCATGATCTTGCTTATGAAGTGTATTGTTACACTTAGTGATATGTACATTGATAATGTTTTTACTTCGTACATGTTTGGATTACAATATGTTGCATGTTTTTTAATTGCTTTTGGATAGGTAAGGCGAATGAGAGATGGTATTGTGCTCATGTTTGAACGTTTGTCTAAAAGGCGTAACAGCTTGCCTTGTTTTTAGACTGTTCATGAGGTATACAATGTTTGACCATATTGTTTTCGCGCGAACCAAAGAAATTACATGCAATTTGTAATAAACAGTGAGATAAGTAAAAATGATGTTTGTATTGATGAGAGCGCAGGGCTTGTGATACAAAACATAATAAAGAAATACATTGCCTGTATGTTCTTTCCGCTTTTGAAGATTTAGTTCATATGTAACACCTGCGCAACTGTTGTGCGTTCCAGGTGCGGGGGACTAGGGTCCCATCGATCCTTTTTAGAGTATATGCTCCCTTGCCCAGGACCTCGTTAATGACGTATGGTCCTTCCCATCTTGGCGCTAATTTTCCCGGCTTTTCAGCGTTTGACGCCTCATTGTCGCGCAAGACGAAATCGCCAGGGACAAAGGTGCAAACACGAACGCGCGCATTGTAATATTTTTCGAGCTTGGATTTGTACCTTGCTTCTGTTATGGCAGCGTTCTCACGCCTCTCTTCTAGAAGATCCAAATCCATTCTTCGCTCTTGTTCATTGTTTTGTTTTTCCATGGCTATCATGCGCGGTGATGGTAAACCTATCTCAGCTGGAATGACGGCCTCAGACCCATAGACTAGGCTGAACGGAGTTTCACCGGTGCTAGTCTTCGGCATTGTTCGATGCGCCCAGAGGATGCTGGGGAGTTCGTCAACCCACCCTCTGCGCGCTGTCCCGAGTCGCGTTTTTATACCGTCAACAATTTGTTTGTTTACGCTTTCTACCTGTCCGTTCGCTTGAGGGTGCGCGACGGAGGCAAAGTTGTGCTCGATCTTCATTTCTCTAAACCATTTTTGAAGATCTTCCGCGGCGAAGTTTGTACCATTGTCGGAAATAATGCGCAATGGTAATCCAAATCTGCAAATGATATGTTCCCATATAAATTTGCGGATTACCATTGCTGTTGTTGAGGCCAAAGCTTTAGCCTCCACCCATTTTGTAAAGTAATCCACCGCGACGATGATGAACTTTACTGCACCTGGCGCGTCAGGAAATGGTCCGACAAGATCGATGCCCCACTGTTGGAATGGCCAGGCGGAAGTAACGGGAATTAGTGGATTTTTGGGTCGGAGTGTCTTTGGTGCGTGGCGTTGACATGCCTCGCATCTTCTTAACAGATCGACTGCATCCATGTGCATTCCTGGCCAGTAGTATCCAGCGCTCATTATTTTTGCCACGACCATGCGCGGTCCCGCGTGTATCCCGCATAATCCCTCGTGGATTTCTCTGACAAGGTATTGGGCGTCTGTTTTATCAACGCAACGTAGTAATGGGCCCATGAATGATTTTCGGTAAAGGACGCCATCCGCCATTTCGTAATTTATTGCTTTGTGTTGTATTTTTCGAGCTTCTGCCTTTCCTTCCGGAAGTTTTCCGTGTTGAAGGTACAAGATAATTGGAGACATCCAGGATGGATTTCCCATTTCTATGACGCTTACTTGTTTGAGATGAATGGAAGGGTTGGATAATACCTCTATGTGTACCTCCTTTGCTAAGTGCTTAAAGCTGCTAGCAGCTAGTTTGCTTAGCGCGTCAGCATGTTTGTTCTCGCTTCTGTTTATGTGATTAACTTTGAATGTTTGAAATTGGCTGATTAACATCCGCGCTTGTTCAAGGTACAACGCCATAGTTTCTTTCGCATCGTAATTGCCATTAACTTGCTCGGCTACCAGTTTTGAATCAACGTTAGCTTCAAGATTTCTTGCCCCCATTTTCAACGCTAAGCGAAGACCTGCCAAGAAGGCTTCATATTCAGCTTCGTTATTCGTGCTTTTGAAATCTAAGCGTATAGCATATGTGAGCTCGTGGTTGTCTGGGCTGATTAATCGGAGACCTGCTCCAGCTCCGTCATCATTGGACGCTCCATCTGTGTGCAAGGTCCAGTCTCTATCGTCGAAAACGGGTGTAGGATTCTGGATTGCCTCGCATTCTTGAACTTTTTCGATGGGGACTTCAGTGGCGAAGTCTGCTAAAACTTGCCCTTTGATTGCTGGTCTCGGTCTGTAGAAAATGTTGTATCCTCCCAGTTCAATTGCCCATTTGGCCAGTCGTCCCGCCACGTCGGGTTTGGATAAGATCTGGCCTAAGTGGTAATTGGTAAGAACTGTGATGACGTGACCCGAGAAATACCTGCGTAGGCGTCGGGATGCATGTACTAGTGCTAGGACTAGCTTTTCTATCATTGAGTACCGAGTTTCTGGGCCGGTAAGCATTTTGCTGATGTAATAGATTGGAGTCTGGATGTTCTCGCGTTCTACCATCAATACAGCACCAACCGCTACTTCCGCGGCAGATAGATATAAAATCAGTGGCTCTTTTTCTTTTGGTGCTGTCAGTGTTGGCAGCTGAATTAAACATTCTTTCATTTGTTTGAATGCGGTTTCCGCTTCAGATGTCCACTGAAAGTCAGTTTTCTTTGCGCAGTTTCGTAGCGTACTGATGAATGGATAAGACTTCGCTGCGTGATTAGCCAAAAATCTGTTCAAAGCCGCTAGGCGTCCGGCGAGCCTTTGCATTTCTTTAACTGTTGCGGGTGACGGCATTAGTTGAATAGCCTGCACCTTTTCTGGATTTACTTTAAAACCATCTTTTGTGATGATGAATCCCAAAAATTTTCCTTCTTCCATGCCGAAGGAGCATTTAGTTAGGTTGAGTTTTAGACTCACGCTGCGCAAGGAGTCGAATGTGCGCTGAATATTGTCAAGCATTGTGCCTTCCTCATGGCTCATGATGACGAGGTCATCCATGTATACTTCGACAGTCTTGCCAATATCATCTTTGAAAATTGTGTCCATTAGGCGTTGATAAGTTGCGCCTGCGTTGCGCAGGCCGAACGGCATTTTGGTATAACAGAAAATGCCTTTATCTGTGCTGAACGCCGTTTTGTCTTCGTCTTCTTCTTTCATCTGGACCTGATGATAACCCTTGTAACAGTCAAGAAAACATTTCCATCTGAATGATGCTAGAGAGTCGACTTTTTTGTCTATCTCTGGAAGCGCGTAGCAATCTTTTGGGCATGCTTTATTCAGGTCTTTGAAGTCGATGCACATTCTCCACCCGCCGCTATGTTTTTGTACCATCACTGGGTTGGCTACCCATGTATGGTATTTTACTTCGCGCAAGATTCCCGCATTAAGTAACTCTGCTACTTGCTCGTCCATTGCTTTTGCTTTTTCTTCACTGAAGCTGCGCCTCCCCTGAGCAACAGGTTCTACTGATGGTTTGATGTTTAGACAATGTTGCGCGATGTCGCGTGGAACTCCAGTCATGTCTGCTGGGCACCAGGCAAATATATCTTTGTTGTTAGACAACAATTCTTTCAGTTGTATACGTGTTGCTGGGGAAATGGCTTGTCCTAGCAGAATGGTCTGTTCTGGATATTCGTTGTTCAAGACCCATTTCTCTGGTTCGTTTGGTGCCGAAGGTTTGACTACCTTTGCTGGTGGTTCGTTGTCTACGGACATGACTTCTTTGCTTGAATAGAGAATTACAACTCCGGTTTCTGTCGGAAATCCACAAGCAGCATGTGGAATGGAAGTGATCATGCTAAATTCCCTTTGTGACCTTCTTCCGAGCAAGACATCATGACGTGATGTTGCCGGCATGACCATGAAATTGACTGTAACTGTTCGTGAATGTTCGCCGTCTGATAAAGTCACCGGGAAAGCGATTTGCCCTAATGGGAATACAGCTTCATTACAGAATCCAGTGAGGGGAAAATCGACTGGTTCTAGACGTGCTTTGTCTTCTGAATCAAGCTGTTTAAAGCACTGTTCGTATATGATGTCCATCGAGCTCCCTGGATCTATGAACATATAGTCCGTTCGATAATGACCGAAAATACCAGTAATAATTACTGGTCGTTCTTCCTGAGGGCCCCCAGGGACAACGGGAAATACGACTTGCTGTTCTCTCCAATGTTGATCATAATTTCATTTATTTGATCTCCGTGATGGACCTCCCTGAACCATGTGTATCTGTTTTTGATAGCTGCTATATTGGCTGGATTGGATGTCTCCCCTACGTGGTGTTGGTGGGTCCAATATTGTGGTATCAATTGCTTTTTCAGATCTGATGTTTGGTAAATCAGATCTGGCGATTTGAATAACGATTGAGTTTAAGGCAGTTTGGCATCTGCTAAACCAATGTTCTGGAGTTTCTTCTACTAGTAAATTGTTTCCGACATTTGGTCGAGGACCAGGTTGCCGGTGAGACGACGAATTTTCTGCCATGTGTAAAAACAGAAAACGGAATGAACTGAATCAAAACGAGATAGAAACTAGAAAAACTGAGAAACGGTGGGCGCCAATGAAGAAACACTAACTAAATGGTCGGAACCGAGATAGTTAGGGGGTTTGAATCCGCATAAAAGGGTTAGCTCTCTCTCGGTTGATTCAGTTGCAGCTGAACTTCTTCTCCGGTGATTCTGCAAAAAAGAACACCGTTAGCCTCGCCAAGGGGAGAAGAGGGTTCTCTCCTTGACCCGACTCCGGTGTGAGAATAAGTATTTGTAATGGAGAAGAAAGTATTTGAGAAGTGAGTGTGATCTGAGTTTATACCTGAACAGTTCTCATATTTATAACCGGGAGTTTGGGAGGGAAAACCTGTTATTGAAAAGATGACGGAAGATGCTAACGCCGTAGCGGTTATCTTTTCTTCCGTTAAGTTCTTTGATCTTTCGTTAAGTTGTCTCGATCCGATGTGAATGCACACGGATCGTGGTTTGATCTATGGCTGGGGGATTGCCACGTGGAAAGTGATTAAGTGGAGATTATTCTCCAATTGCATGCCTTCGTTGTGATTTCAGGGTTGCTTGTGGTGATGACACGTGTCCAGACGGTTATAACCGTCTGGGTAGTGCACGATTGTATTTCTTTCTAGAAGATTACTGCTGTAATCTGGTGTGACACCTTGCTGTGTGGACAGAGACGAATAAATCCCAAGTATGGGTAAAATAGTATCCAAGTCGGGATATTTAGGCGGAAGTATTGAACAAAGGATTTTAATCCTTTGTTAAATGGGAGAAGGCGCAAGGATTCATGTTTTCCTTTTGGGCGCGCGATTGTGAATCGCTGATTTTTCCTTCTTTGTAAGACCGATGCGCGGCCGCGCAAGGTCGAAAGGCTTAAAAAGGTTGGTTTGTGGTATGGTCTCAAATCCCTTTTATGAGGTTTTTGGGACCTTACCCCTTCACCCATAGATGTTGCAGTTTGCATAGAAACGACAGTTCACCCCAGCTGGGTGATGATAGGTGCAAGTAGGGCATAGATGATGAACACTAGTATATGCACGCTTGGCAGGCGGTGCGTTGGTAACAGTAGCTTGGTGGTTCTAGTTGCTGGGTTGTACGGGGACAACGTTGAGAGGAGCGGCGGTAGTAGCATAGTTCTTGTTGTTGTTGCCTTTTCGCTTGCGATTCTGACATGAAGACTTTGAACCTTGTAATGCTGCACTGTCGGTAGCGGAAGTAGCAGTTGCTTGATTGAGACTCTTGGTTGAGGTTTTGAAATACCCTGCTAAGACTCGCTTGTCGTTGATCTCAGCTACGAATTAGTAGGTTTCCTCAATGGTAGCAGGTTTAGCTTCTTGGATAAAAGTCAGCTAGACAATTGGGTAGAGCTCAAATGTACTACTTGATTTTCATATCAGGCGTAGCCACCTGACTAGGACAGATAATACTGAGCTGCTTGAAGCGAGCGGTGAGACCAACGTTGTCACCTCCATCCTGTTTGATGTGCCCGAACTCATTCTCCAGCTTTTGCACTTCATGCGGAGGGCATAACTCCTTCATCATGAGCTCCCTGAGTTCCTCCCAAGATAGGCCATAAGCTGCATCATTATCACGCCTGTTGCGCTCAACAGTCCACCAATCCAGAGCCCTGGACTGGAAAACTCCGGTAGCGTTCACAGTGCGGAGATTCTCTGCGCATCCGCTTTGCCTGAAGGTGACTTCGATAGAGTCAAACCACTAGAACATAGCTCTGGGTCCATCTTCACCAGTGAAGTTTGCAGGACCGCAGGCCTTGAATTGCTTAAAGCTTAAAGGAGTTTTCGGTGCGTCGCTCTTTACCTCGACAGAGGATTTACTGTTGACCTCGTTGATTCACTGAAAATTTGAGGTATGACTTTAGCCATTTCCTTGGCTACGAGTGAAGCAATACGCTTGTCAGCATGGTTTCGACGAGTAGCACGTTGAGTGTGAGAACCAAATGACGACATTGTCTGCAGTAGACATCGTCATATAATTTAGACGAGATTCAATTATATCGGGTTATGTTTTGAAAAGCTTAGCTTTTAACCAACATACTTCTTATTATTATTATTATTAGGTAAAGCACGGTAACATGTCAAACACATAGGCACATAAACCACATAGGCACGTATACACATAGGCACACAAGCACGTATGAGCACATAATTCACATATTTATGCACGTATTCACCTACATATTTTGCACGTATTCACCTATCCTTCAAAGTTGCGTAGTTCGATCGAGAGTTGCGAGCGATAGCGAATAGCGTAGGCGAGTAATGTTGCGAGTAGTTATAGCGTACGAGAATTCTCAGTTTAGTTTGCGATTAGTTACGTTTGAGGTTGCAAGAGTGGCGTGATCCTGTGCTTTATATTACAGCGGGGAGTGGAAAGCGATAAAGCGTAAAACCTCCAAAATTGAAACATATAAACATACAACACATAAAATCGATGGCGCGTAAAATTGGCGATTGTCGGCTAGAAAATAGAGAGTCCTGGGTGTTTGACGTCGACTACCCAAAGTGATTCGACTATCCTCAAAGAGATCGAGTACACGCTTTGGCCTAATAGACTGTGCTCTCGCTGAATATGGCGAACGACACTCATCCTTCCAGTTACTACGTGACTCGATTCGTTGGAATCTATCGAGACTTTGGTGAGAGTTTTGTAAAATCAGGGTAGGGAGTGGAACAGGTCATGAAGATGCGGGTTTCATCCCTAACTTAACAACTTCGTTCCGGAAAGTGTGGCAAAACCACGAGATAGAGAGGGAGATTTCTGTCGAGGTATGGATGTCACTCCTAACTCGACAGATATTCTCATGCTGAGAGTAAAAATACGCGTAGAGTGAGTGATCTCATTGAGAGTTCCTGGTTTTCACACCTAATCTCGATACAATCACTCGTTTGTGTTACGAAAGTGTTTTCGAAAACATGTGTATTGTGTCAGCCTTAGGAAAGGCAGTATAGTTTTCAGCCTTAGGAAAGGCTACTTCGCACGAAGCTGTAGTACGCGGGTTCGCACGAAGTTATAGTTTTTTTTCGCGAGTTTAAGCGATAGTATCAAAAATAGGTTCGTATAAAACCCTTACTGGGTTTGCACGAAGTGGTCTGTCGGTGCTTAGACTATAGACTAGGTCAATCCTATAAGACTCCAAGTAGGTCGAGTCATGAAATTTTACCTAATTCCCTATAGTTATGGCTCTGATACCAATCTGTCACACCCCAACCGATGGCAGAATCATCGGGGCATGGCACTGAGCGAAACAGATTGTTCATGAGAATTCACAACAACTATTAAGTGACAATATCTTTAATGTTAATATCCCATACTACTAACAGATAACGCAAAAACAGTCATTACAGATATAAGTCTCATAAACAAATACTGTTCCGACAACTCAGATTTATTTAGCGGGTTTCTAGACTTCCTAACTTGATTCAGCATAGCATAGCATCCAATCAACCTGTCACATACGTTAAAATAAAGTCAATACATAAAATGTAAAGGTGAGTATACAAGTTTGCATAGCATATAGTAGTAAAAGCGTTTACGCATAACCAACATGTAACAGGTGAAGCATGTAACTATCAAACAATGATTACAACTTAACCACGAGACTGCGTTGTAGAGTATGCATGACACATGTTTAGCGAACACGTGAAGTAAAATGATGTGATCCCTAGCAACCCCTGTCCATGACAGGTGCTAAGTCCAAACTATAGTACTATCGTTGCTAGAGGCGGTATAGTGTAACACTGTATAAGCATAGTACAAGCATTCATAGATCACGTATAGCATGCGGGAGCGGTTAGCGTTATAAAGTGTTTGCGTTGTGTGTTGTGTTTTGATATAGAACGTATGTCACACCCAAAAGTGCGTTAAAGGAAAATGGGTTCGAGTATACTCACATTGCGTGTTTATAAAGTAAACACAAGCGGAATTGGATTGAAGGGAGCGCGTTGAGTTACCCTGTGTATGGAACAATAGCATAAGTCATTGAATGGAGCGAAATTAGTTTAAGTGTTCGACTGGTGATCCGAACGAATGGGTATAATCCATCCGAACGGATGGTCATCCGAGCGGATGGCCATTAGAATGGATGGCCATTCGAGTGAGTGTGTGGGAGTTTGTAAAATTATTAAAATTCAAAGTTTCGTGAAAACATAGTTTAAACAATGTGAGATGTAGATACTAGGTCATCCGAGCGGATGGTGATCCGAGCGGATGGTCATCCGGTCGGATGGCCATTCGAATGAGATGATCTGTAGTTGACGTTTTTGGTAAAATTTTCTAAGTAACAAGTTCCGAGTTTAACGGAGACGGTGTGATGACGTGCCAAACAATGGAAACATCCCAAATTCAGTTCATTCGGTCGGATAGGTACCACCCCTTCGGATTGACGAGCTGTACTTGATGGAATTTCATGTTCGACCCGTTAATCGGTCCATCTCTTCGGGGGGGAATCCGTTTTCAAGCAGGCTCTCGACTATGAAACGATTAGAGAGTCCGCATGAGTCCAGATTCCATCGATTTAGTGTGAAAGTTGAAGAAAAGTTTGAAATAAATGAAAAAGTGTTGAAATCATCCATAGTTTAGTTGAAAGTTGTGGAAATCTCTTAGATCTGAACCAATCTTGATAGAATGGAGCTCCATAACAGTTTTCCTAAGCAAACCGAGAGGAAGACTGCCTTCAAGAGGTGTAAATCAGTGATTTCAGGGAAAAAGTTAGTGAGTGTGTGTGATTTTGATGAAGAAGATGATGTAGAAGTGATTAGAGATGAAGATTGTATAGGATTTGAGAAGAAAATGCCTACAAAATGGCCTTGAATCACGACTGAAAGCGTCTGAGAGCGAATGAGTATGTGTGAGTGGATGAGAGTGTCAAATCAGAGAAATGAGGGTGTACGGCAGTATTTATAGAGGTAGGGTGGAGAGTTAAGCCGGTGCCCGAGGGTGTGTGTCGGATGGCTTGTCCGGTCGAATGGCCATCCGATCGGATGGTCATCCGAGCGGAAGTCCATTCGATCGGATGTCCATTCGGACAGCCGGATTGCGTTTATTAGTTTTCCAACATTCGTTTCATTTTGTTAAGAGATGCATTGCGTTTAATCGAGTTGCGAGTGAGTGTTGAGCGTATAAGCGTTGCGTTGATCACCATTCAACATTAAACAAATAATCATACAATAAACACACATAAGTAAATCCGCGTTCGGAGTCTGCGTTGAGTTTGCGTTGTTATAGCGTTGCGATTGCGTTGAGTCTAAACATGCGATGTAATATATGCTAAAATGCGTTTAAATAGTAAGCGTTATAAGTAGCATTTAAATGCGATAACCGCATTTTGAGTGAGCGTTGTAATATGCGTTGTAATAAGCATTTACTATGCGTCAAAATATAGTTTAAACCCTTGGCGTAAATCAAATCCCAGAGTACAAGCGTTTACGAGAGAAAAGACACGATAAGTAACAATCCGAAAGATCGGGTGGTTACACTTTCAATGGTCCCTTTCGCGGGGAGCGAGCAAGTGATTTCGACAGAATGTTTCTTATGCAAACTTGCATTTATTCAGCCAAACTAATTTTTACGAAACTAACCATAACTTGCTCGATATTAGTCCGATTTGAGTCACGTTTCTTCCTACGTGATCGTAATTCGATCCGCTATAATATAGAATCAAAATCCAACATCTGAATGAACAAATTTCTTAAATTTAAGCGCTCGTCTTATAAAAATTTCAAGTTATTTTGAACCTTTATGTTTTTAAACATTAATTTAGTCAAAATAACGATCCGTTCTACACTAACATCACAACCTCAGAATGTTTACAATTACTAGGAGCTTAACCATGAGGTTTATGCGTCCTTTATCTTTGGTCGATACATTTGACTACAATTTAGTCAAATATTATTTACACGAATTCCTTGTACGAAATTGTGCTTATTTTAGTCATACTCAATACCTGAGTTTTGACTTGTATTACGCGTATCTGATTCTCGGCTACCGCCTATAATGAATATTAATTCATTATCCGGTCATCATATCGAAATCTCTAATCGTGTAACCTTCCCGGTTTACATCAAGACTTCGATTTGACCCGTTTAATTTTCTTAGCGATATCCATCGCTTTATATCACCAAAGTTTCGTTACTTTGGTTATTTTGAACCGTTAGGTTTGTTAAGAGAAATCCATCGCTTTTCCACAACCAAACATGTATAATTTGAGTCATTTTGACCCGTTTGGACATTATAGTGGAATCCACCACTTTTACATTTTTACTTATCGCTATACTCTAGTTGTTCCGTTTGGTTAATACATACGGAATTCCTCCGTTTTAGTAACAACCAAACTTCATAGCCATTCAATTATTATTCAAAGTAAATAATCTTAAGATACTAGAGAAAATTTACAAAGCGTATAGCCGCGTACCTTCAAAGCTTTCCCTTTAAACGATTATCCTTTCCACCTTGATTACTCGATGATCCATCCAACTTGCCTATAGAATTCAATTCGAACATATCGCTTAGAACTCATATTTCAATATTTGACACACAATACTTCTAGCTAATCAATTAAGCGATTCTTTCATGTTTCTCACTTATTTTAAGTTCATTTAAGCATTTTGTCGAACATCTTGTGGGCGAAATTAGTATACTAATACTAACATGTTCATGATTAATATTTTTAGCCATGACAAATCATCATATTCCAAATTAGATGTTTCATATGCACAAAGAACATCAAGAATTGTGTCCTAACCATCAAATAACATCAATTTATCACTATTATCCAAGTGTTCATCCTTTTACTCAAAAACCCATATACTACATATATGATAAATCATCAATTCACCAAATTATGATACAAAATCACTAAGTTCTTATCTAGGACTTATTCCTAGACTTGTAATCACACCAATTATACCATAACATCTATTATTCATTCAAGAATTTTGTTTATATAAGTTCATGACAACTCAAAACTTTACCAAAAATCAAATTTAAACATACCTTGTGATTTCCTGAGTATAGAAGTCACTAATTTAACTTGGAATTGATCACAATTCAGCTTCTTTCTTTGATTTTTGAAAGGATTTAGTGAGTCTAGGGTTTTTGTGGAAAGAACTTTGTTTCTTCCTGTGTTTTGGTCGACCAGGGGATTACACACACCAAGTGTGTGTTTTGAACATATCATGTTTTAATAAAATGACTTTCAAGAATGTCGATTTTAGTCCCTCTAGTTTTTAAGATACATAACATGGTTAGAATTCTTTGATTCCCAATCTTTCTATAACATATTTTTAACTAGGTTAATTATTCCTAGTTTTATTTTATTATTTTATTATCAATATTATTAATTATACATGTATACACACATATATATAGTTTAATATTTTAGGGTGTCACAGAAACGTTTTACGAACAATTAGAAACAAGTTTCAAGTTAAACGGATGAGGATTTTTCAAGTTACGGAAGTTTTTGTAATAAAATGAAGATAGAACTGGGCTCTACCGTAGATTACGGTAGCCACTGTAAGCTACGGTAGGTACCGATGGCCATTTTTCCATCGTAAGACAGTAAATTGTTACCGTAGCCATTTTGTATGCCATCGTAAGCTACGGTAGCCACCGTAGCTTACGGTGGAGATCTGATATATATATATATGTGTGTGCGATTTTGGTACTTTATTACGTTCCAAATTTCCGTTTTCTTCTAAGACTTATGATAAGGCCCCGATAAATTTCCGGGAAGTGGTATAACCTATAAGAAGATAATAAGAAGTTTAATCATATTGTACGGAAAAAAAATTAATGATTTTCGGGCCCACAAGGGATATGAAATCCATAGGTAAGAATGAATGGTTTGAGCATAAATGTAGGTTTATACGTATAAGACCCATATATATATATATATATATATATATTCATGGTTGTTTGTGTTTAAGATTTTATAGTATATTCATATGGAATATGAGAGGTATATGAGAGTTTGGATATGGATGTACGTATGTATGGATGTAAATATGTGTGCATGTATGTATGATGTATGTATGTATGTATGTATGTATGCATGCATGCATGCATGCATGCATGCATGCATGCATGCATGCATGCATGCATGCATGCATGCATGCATGCATGTATGTATGTATGTATGTATGTATGTATGTATGTATGCATGCATGCATGCATGCATGCATGCATGCATGTATGTATGCATGTATGCATGTATGTATGTATGTATGTATGTATGTATGTATGTATGTATGTATGTATGTATGTATGTATGTATGTATGTATGTATGTATGTATGTATGTATGTATGTATGTATGTATGTATGTATGTATGAGTGTGTATAAATGATGTGTGCAAAATGTAACATATAAATTACATCAAATGCGGCATAAAACTAACCCTTTTGTAGTACTAATGTTGGAAAAAGTGTGCTTTGTCTTCCTTTTGAATTTACAGGACCAAATGAGCTTAAATGAGCAAAAGGAACAAATATACAACAAAAAACAGCATAAATAAAAAGAAAAGAAATAAACGTGACATGCCCGACCTCTCGGCAGCATCCCCAAAGGCAAAGGCAAAAACAAGAAACAGAAGACTGACCACGGGCTGTGTCCACTGGACATGGGGGCGTGGTCAGCTGCCTGCAGAAAAGGCAAAGCTGTGGAAGCTTCTACGCCCACCACGGGGGCGTGCCCAGCTCAGCATGGGGCATGTCAACGCTAAGATACGCAGAATCTTGCAAAATCTTGGTAGTGCAGATACGTTTCTACACACGGGGCCGTGCCCACTGGACAGGGGTCGTGTTGAGCCCTCTGCTGACACATGCATTTAATGAAGGAAGAGAAAAGGATGGCCACGGGGCGTGTCCACCGGACACGGGGCCGTGGCCAGGCTTCTGTGCCGGCTATAAATAGGGGTGCTTGGCTCACTTCAAAGCTTCAAAGCCCACCGGACACGGGGCCGTGGCCAGGCTTCTACAGTCTATATAGAGATATGTTGGCTACCTGGTCGGGGGTTAAGGGAATGGTTTATTAGTAAGGTTCTTGCCTTGTTCAGTGTATAGATCCGGCAAGGAGCTGGGTCAAGCTTACTAGGACCTCCTTCAATACCCACTGGTATTGGATGGCGGGGGTGCGAATGGCTTGATCCCCTCATATGTAAACTACTATTAATACATTAAACCGGCTACTTGGGATTGTATCCCTGCTGACTCAAACCACTTAGCCGAGGGTAACGTCACCTTCAAAAGAGGGGCCTACCACTTTTCGTAGTAATAACTTAATTAATTATCTTTCAATATTCCGACCCTTTGGGATTGTATCCTTGCTGACTCAAACCATTAGGTTGAAGGTAACGTCACCTTCAAAAGAGGGGCCTACTACTATAACTAAGATAATCTCTTAAAAAGTACAAAAATGCGAAAATCATCAAAGGATACATTAAAGGCGAGTCGGATCCAAGTGATTCATCTTGTCTATCTGTTTTATTTTATTTTTATTTCTGCATTTTTATTTTTTATTTTCATGTTTAAAACCTTTTCTCAAAATTTTTAGATTGATTAGACGTTGAGGATAAACCGGTACTCAAAGCTCTTGTGTCCTTGGACGACCTCGATATCTTACCAACACTATACTACGCTCACGATGGGTGCACTTGCCCAATTGTGTGTTTAATGTTAGTAGAATATCGTGTTTTTTAAATTTAAAACTTGATTAATGTGTAAAATGGGCTAAAAATATCAATAAAATCGTATCACACCTAACGCACACCAAGTTTTTGGTGTCGTTTCCGGGGACACAAGGATTTTAGAAAAGTTAGGAATCAACGACCTAATTATTTTTACTTATTTTTCTATTTTTTTAGGATTGTTCTTAATTTTTCAGTTTCTCCAGGCTTCAGCACGGGGCCGTGCCCACTGAACACGCCCCCGTGCCCAATCTTTGTTACTAGCAATCCTGTTTTAAGTCAGACAGTAGCTGAACACGGGGCTGTGCCCGCTGAAAATGCCCCCCGTGTCCGCCCTCCAGTTACTGAAAACATAACCGTAAGATCCCGATGGTTGGTAATTTCTGACAAAACCATGAGTGATATTGATTATTTTTACTTTCGCTCCTCTTACGGTGAATGGTGTCAAATATGTGGTGGATCTCATAAAGATTTAGAATGTTACTTTCTAAATTATACTCCCCACTATTTAGACCCATCGTTTCCCTATAACCTTAAGATAAGCGAAAGTAAAAACGATCCCTATCTCTCATCCAAATGCTCTCAATCATTTCTTTTAGATGAGATGATTCTCGAATAATTATGTCAGCTCGAAGAAATAATTCTCCAATTATTAAAAGAGCTTGAGATGGAAACAAGTTATTCATCACAAGATAACAATCAAGGAGAATTATTGGGGACGCATTCGGATTCTAACAACATCCACAATACCGAAAGCACCTCTAACTCTTGTGACTTGAGCGATATTCATACCTGTGTCGATTGTGCCGTGAAGGACTCTCCATCAGTCTCCGCCGATGCGTTCATAAACCTGAGCGATTCGACATACACCTTCTTTAACAAGAGCAAAGATAAGGGGAATAAAGGTTGGTTTCGCCCACCGGTATTTAGCTTAGGTTTTACCCTTTCCGATAATCTCTTGCGTTCTTGTTTAAATCAAGAGCAATTAAGGTACCTCAGGCACTTCGGTGTTGTTGCCTCCAGTAAGGAACCACCCGATCCGGACAAATTCCTTAAAATAAGACAAAACTTCATACAACTCTCTAGCCACGGGGCCGTGTCTAGGTCAACACTCCCCGTGCCCACCTAAAATTTGACCACGGGGTCATGTCCAAGCCATCACACCCCGTGTCCAGAATACGGATAAAATGTGTCAGAGTCATGTCTGACCACGGGGCCGTGTCCAGCCGACACGGGGCCTTGGTCAGTGTGCTGTCGTTTTCTATAAAGTCAGCATGATTCCTGCATTGGACCCATTCCAAAGACCAAGATCTGGTGGGATATTCACATATACCCTATAAGGTATATTCCAAAGAAGGTTCTTAACAACCATCTTGTCTTTACCACTTTTGTCTCTTGCCTTCTTCTTCAAAAACTCCTCAAACCTTAATTAAAGCTTGAAACTTTCATGATTTTAAGCTTTATTGTGATATTTGATAGGTTTTTAACCAAGGAATCTTATTAAAAATAAGTTTTATAACACTGTTTTAAGTTATTTTTGCTCAGAAACGTCTCAAAAGTCAGAAAAATAATTTAAATCACTAAGATTCCTTGTTTCAAAAATTTGCAGAATGGTAGCCACGGGGCCGTGCCCAGCGGACACGGGGTCATGGTCGGAGTTACTGTCCCACTACTTTGAACTTTTCGATTTGTTTTCTTAGAATGTCGAGTCGGAACAGCGGAACATCTTCAGCTTACTCAAGGAACGATCGAAGGGGAAGAAGAACATCGGTGGAATACTCCTTGGTCAACTATGTGTACGCCTTGCGAGAAGCCATTGATGAAATGACATCAGTGGAGGAAGCCTTAATTGACCGTATTAACCATTTGTCGGTGGGGTTAGAGGGTTGCCTTCAAGAAGTCAACCTTTTGCACCAAAGGTTAAATATTCTTGCTTCACCTCCTATGGTACCAATTATTGCACAAGGAGGGTGGAATGTCCTGCCGGAAATCATTATTCCAGCCGGATGGAATGTCGTGCCTCCGGAACCTCCTCGAGACATACTACACGGGGTTCCGGTAGCCGTTGCGCCTCCCCCACAAGACATTGTGGAGAATGAGCCTGCATTCTTTCTCCCTAGGGAGATAGAGGAATGGCTTAATGGCATTTGAGGAACATCCTCCGGTTTCGAGTTCTAAAAAACCCTTAAGCACCGGAAAGTCATTTCCGGGTTTTTGTCATACACAACATCTAGGGTAGAACTCCTTAGTGGTTTAGATTTCATGCATTCTATGACCTATCTATTTTAGGACCTTTGTAGTTTTTCATTTTTAGCATCTTTAATTTTAATTTTTGGGAACTATGTATCCCGCACTCTTTAATGAATGATGGTTTAATCTATTGAATGGTGTTTGGATGATGTTATAATGGTCAAAACACACTAGAAAAGGTGGAGGTTACCAAGGGAACGTTAAAACCACATCTTGCACGAATACAGAGCCTCCCGACAATTTTCCAGCATTGCAGCAAGTTCAGCACGGGGTCGTGCTCATCCCAACACGCCCCCGTGCCCAGGCTCTACAGAAATTTGCCCAGTTCAGGTAACTGGACACGGGGCCGTGCTCACTGAACACGACCCGTGCCCCAGCCTTCTATTAAATTTTGTTACTGGCGATCTGACCACGGGGCCGTGCCCGGACCAGCACGGGGCCATGGCCAGACGCCCAGTTTTTGTTTTTCAACACCTTTTTACACATTCAATCAACCTAAAAACTTATTTTTAGGACGCATTGAGGACAATGTGTAATTTAAGTGTGGGGTGGATGCTAAAACCTTGAATTTCGCAAGTCCTAATAACAAGCCTTACACAAATCTCTATTGGAACCGCTAATCACTCCAATTTTTTTTCAAAACATTTCATTTTTTTACTTGTCTTGGTTTAATTTGGGAACAACAAGTTCTAAAAAGGTTATATTTTTATAAATTTACAACCGATATCGTCGTGATTAGAAAGAACCAAATAAGACAATTATGAAAAGGCATGACAAATCTAATTAAAATTTGTTTATATATACTTGATCACATTATAAACCCATTCCCACAACAAGTGAGTTTTGAGTCTTTATTGAGCATACAACCATATATCTTTAAACTAAATGCTCATTTTTCGTTTCTTGTGTGAATAGCCGCTTGGTTCATACGACTCTAGAACTTGCCACGACGATATATTCCCGGTCCTTACCAACTTAAACCCAAGTAAGTAAATGTCACACCCCAACCGATGGCGGAATCATCGGGGCATGGCACTGAGCGAAACAGATTGTCCAGAAGTTTCCATAACAACTATCATTACCATTTAATTAAAGCAATACGTCCCATACCGTATCTTAAATTGTCAAACAAGTTATTACAGATAACATCAAAACAAATATTCTGTTCCGACAACTCAGATTTAAATAAGTAGCAATTGTTTATCTGCTTCTAGAGACCCTTAATACGTCATCTACAGACAACTATTTGTTGGACTCTAAAGCTTTATT
Source organism: Helianthus tuberosus (assembly GCA_030545235.1). Taxonomy (NCBI): domain Eukaryota; kingdom Viridiplantae; phylum Streptophyta; class Magnoliopsida; order Asterales; family Asteraceae; genus Helianthus; species Helianthus tuberosus. The sequence continues at coordinate 24,092 of JARYGA010061012.1, forward strand.
CTAGCTTCCATTTCCTACCACACATGCATCCTAATCACCTGTCACATACGTTAAAATAAAGTCAATACATAAAATGTAAAGGTGAGCATACAAGTTTGATAATAGCATATAGAGTTCGAATTCGTTTACGCATAACCAGCACGTACACATAGTGAAATGAAGCACGTTAGTTATCGACATAGATCCATCGATACCAATGACTGCGGGTTGACTGCCCGAGGCAGTTCGCAATACATGATTACCACCGTAATCCATGCAAGTAAAAGATCCTTAACAACCCCCGTATGAACGGGTGCTGAGTCCAAACTATAGTACTATCGTTGCTAAGGCAGGTAGACAGCATTCCATGTGTAAACATAACAAACAAGCATTCATAAGCCACGTATAACATGCATAAATGGTTTAGCGTTAAAATAGCTTGAGTAGTGTGATTGTTGTAGTTTGAATATTCGTAACGTATGTAACACCCAAAAGTGCTAAAAGCAAAAAGGGTTCGAGTATACTCACAGCGATTATGGATTGAAGGGAGCGCTTTACAGCGAGTACGGTTAGCCTGAATAGATTCGATAACGTAAGGATAAGTGGCACGCAAAACAGTACAAAGTGCGAGTGGGTAGGATAACTGATCGTGCGGATCAGCTATCCGTGAGAGGAAGTCATCCGTGCGGGTGAACTATCCGTGCGGATGGTGATCCGTGCGGATGGTGACCCATCCGGATAAACTATCCGTGCGTGCGAGCTGTCCGTGCGGATGGTAATCCGTGCGGATTAGTCGCGCGTGCGGATTGCTTATCCGTACGGACAAGTTGTTCGTGCGGATAAACGTTCAAGTGGATTGTTTCTTCCTAAGGATGTGTTTGTGTATGATGGCTTGTGCTTTGGAGTTTTCGTTGTAGCATTTAGAAAACATTTAAGTGTTTCTACCTTTCAAGCCGGTCGCGCGGACAACAATCCGTCCGGATGGTAGTCCGTGCGGACAATGGTAATCCGTGCGGACAGTCTGTGCGCGCGGGCAGAGACAATCCGTCCGGATAGCCTGTCCGTGCGGACGACTTGGCCGTGCGGATGAACATTGTTTGAATTTATTTTAAGGCCTTAGTATCTCATGATCCGAAGAGTAATCCATTCAGAGGTCGTCCGTCTGGATTGCTCATTCGTCGATACTCAAACTTTGTTTGGAAAGTGGGTCCCAAGGGTAGCTCGTCCGGGTGACAACCCGTCCGGATGACCTGTACGTGCGGACAGCTAGTCCGTGCGCACAGCTTGTCCGTGCGGACAGCTTGACCGTGCGGACAACTGGTCCGTGCGGACAGTCTCTGGTCTGATTGTTCCGTTCGTCTACTCTTAGTTTCTGTTGTCGTTTATCGAGACGTTCTGATTACGTGGCAACCACTTGGAATTGTATTCTCACCCGCATGACTAGATCGATCAGGAAGCACCCTAACTCGACCTGTCGGCGTCTCAGAATGGTCGTTCCGGTTTAACTCGTAATCAGGTGTCTCGCGGGTAGAATTCCAGATCTAGGACTAGTGCATCACTATTATCGAGTAGAGACTAGAACCGATCAGATTCGTACCGATCTTAAGGGTAAAAGAAGGAGAGAACTTAGGTTTATTTCTTTCAACTCTTTTATCCTTAGAAAAGCTTAGATTTAGGTGAAATTGTTGTGAAATCTTGTGGAAATCGTTCAGATCTGAGTTATTCTTGGTGGAATGAAGTCAAGCTTGAAGTTCATAAGAACTTCATGATGACGTCACCCAAGAATACCTCAAATCCGGATGATTTCATGGTTGGAAGTTGAGATTTGAAAGATGGAAAGGTGTAGAATTGTGTAGTGATCAAGGATGTACAAGAATTAGTGCAAGATCTTACCTGGATTGAGAGAAATCTGAGAAAAAGTGAAGAATGCGTGCGGTTCGGACGTCACTTGCCAAAAGTGGAAAAGTTGGAGAGTGACCCGTGTATTTATAGGATGCTAAAAAGGGAAAGGGTGAGCCGTGCGGATGGCACGTACCCCGGATAGGCTATCCGTCCGGATTGGCAATCCGTGCGGATTGGCAATCCGTGCGGATTGGCAATCCGTGCGGATTGCCATCCGTGCGGATTGCCATCCGTGCGGATTGCCATCCGTGCGGATTGACCATCCGTGCGGATGTAGCCTGATTTGGTGCGTTCGGCGCGATGTTGCTTCGGTTTCGATTTTCGAGCTATTCGATAGGGTTTCCTAGTCAAATTACTTTCAGTCCCAACTACTTCTTATATGGTTCGACTCGGAATTCGGGTTCGGGTTCGTTTGCATTCGAGTTAGACTTCGAGTTCGATTGAGTTCGCTTGATTATCTCAACAAAACATAAATAAACATGCACAGGTAACACGTAAGGCACACACACACGTATAAACACAAGTAAAATACACAGTTCGAGTTACGGTTTGATGTCGATTTGATTAGCATAGCTTGATTAACTTTATCGCATTGTTACTTCCTATCGTTCACAGTCGTAGGTCGATTGAAATATGGTTACCACGATTCGATTATTGTAATGAACGACACTTACTCCACATAATATAAATAAAATAAAAACATTTCTACGAGTCAAGTCGCGCGAAATCGGTCCTTGACTTTGACTTTCACTTGTGAAAACACGGGGTGTTACAGCCTCCCCTTGTTTAGGGAATTTCGTCCCGAAATTAAGCTGAAAGCCGTAACTAACCGTGGATCACATGTGAGAGTTCTTCGTTTGGACCACTAAAAATCGTCAAATGAATCGACTTTTTACGGATAAAAATCGCTGATTTTTGGAGATGTTATGCGAAATTTTCTGATCTAAAAACCTACAAAGTTTCAAATCTTAATTCGAAGCCGTTTGCGAGAAATTTGAATTTTTGTTAGAAAAATGTTGAATGTTGCTGTTGGTGTTCACCGTACGGATAGCAATCCGTGCGGATAACATATCCGTGTTGACTTGTTGACTAGCCTATTCGCGCGGATAATTGTTGGCTCGGAGACGTGCGGAATCCGTGAATGCGTGTGACTGACCATGATCGTAACGGAGTCAAAACCGATCCTACAAGTGGTATCTGAGCAGGTGTTCGATTGCGCGGATCAAAATATACTAGGATGTAACAAAATCGATGATTCTTTTGATAAATCTGAAATCGTACAAGAACTTGAATCACGCGAATGCCAAAGAGCAAAAGTCCCTAATTGAAACCGTAAGGCTCCTATTTATAGGCCAAGGGAATAAGGAATTTTCTTTATTTACAATTATGCCACCTTGCCTTTCTTAACCAGATATTACTCACTCGTTAAACAACTGTGGATACTTTGCCTTCATGTCGCTTTCGAGTTCCCAAGTGAACTCCGCGCCTCGTTTGCCTTCCCATCGGACTTTCACAATAGGAATGCGTGAGCGCCTGAGTTCTTTGGTTTGGCAATCCATGATTTCAACAGGCTTTTCCATGAAGTGTAATGTTTCGTTCACTTGTAGATCATCTAGAGGAACATGTAAGTCGTGGTCGGCGATGCACTTTCGGAGGTTTGACACGTGGAAAGTCGGATGGACATTGCTAAGTTCCTCCGGTAATTCGAGTCTGTAGGCGACTTTTCCGATCCTTTCCAGAATCTTAAAAGGTCCAACATATCGAGGCGCGAGTTTCCCCTTCTTGCCGAATCGGACTACACCCTTACAAGGTGATACCTTTAGGAGTACGTAGTCACCAATGCCATATTCATGGGGTTTGCGCTTTTTATCGGCGTAAACTTTCTGTCGATCCCGAGCTTTCGCTAGGTTGTCTCGAATTTGGAAAATTTTGTCTGTCGTTTCTTGTAGCAGCTCCGGACCGGTTAGTTGCGAGTGACCAATCTCGTGCCACACAATAGGCGATCGATATCTTCTTCCGTATAAAGCCTCGAAAGGTGCCATCTGGATGCTAGCCTGGTAGCTGTTGTTATACGAGAATTCGACTAGCGGAAGGTGTCTATCCCAATTACCACCGAAGTCTAGAACACACGAACGGAGCATGTCTTCAAGAGTACGAATCGTTCTTTCAGTCTGACCGTCGGTTTGTGGGTGGAACGCAGTACTTAGATTAAGCGTTGTATCGAGTGCCATTTGGAATGTTCCCACAATCGTGAAGTAAACCGAGCATCACGATCAGAGATGATGTCACGAGGCGTCCCATGTCGACAAATGATCTCGTCGGTGTAGATTCGGGCTAATCGTTCTACCTTGTAGTCTTCTCGTATTGGCAGAAAGTGAGCTGATTTGGTCAAACGGTCAATAACAACCCAAATGCTGTCGTGACCTGATGACGTGGTTGGAAGCTTGGTTACGAAATCCATAGCTATACTCTCCCACTTCCACATGGGGATTGGAGGTTGTTCGAGCAAGCCAGAGGGTCTTTGATGTTCAGCCTTGATTCTAGCACAGGTTAGGCATTTTCCGACGTAGAGAGCGATATCCCGTTTCATACCCGGCCACCAGTACCTATAGCGAAGATCGTGGTACATTTTGTCAGCACCGGGATGGATAGAGTATCGGGATTTGTGGGCTTCATCCATGATAATCTGTCGCAAATTGGTTCGCTTGGGAATCCAAATTTGGTCTAAGAAGTGGAATATCCCATTTGATTTGCTCACAAGCTGGGCTCCATCGTGGTAGATTCTTTCTTTCTTCAAGGTGCGTTCGTTGAAACATGCATGCTGGGCGTCGCGGATGAGAGCTTCGAGGTTGTGCTGGGCTTGAACATTACGAGTGCTAAGCAGATAGCTCCGTCTGCTAAGTGCGTCGGCAACAACATTTGCCTTGCCTGGGTGATAACGAATCTCACATTCGTAATCGTTGAGAAGTTCTACCCATCGGCGTTGACGCATATTTAGTTCCCTCTGATTAAAGATGTGTTGTAGGCTCTTATGATCGGTGAAGATCGTACACCTTGTACCATACAGGTAGTGTCGCCAAATCTTTAATGCAAAAACAACTGCGCCTAGCTCGAGATCGTGGGTTGTATAGTTCTTCTCGTGGACTTTGAGCTGACGAGATGTGTAAGCTATGACCTTGTCTCGTTGCATTAGGACACAACCGAGACCAAGGTTGGAAGCATCACAGTAGACAATGAAATTATCGTTTCCGTCGGGTAGTGTGAGAACAGGAGCATTGCAAAGCATGTGCTTGAGGGTTCGAAAGGCAGACTCTTGTTTGGTCCCCCAGACAAAAGGCTGGTCCTTATGCGTGAGAGAGGTAAGTGGTACAGCAATCTTCGAGAATCCTTCGATAAATCGTCGATAATAGCCCGCTAGCCCGAGAAAGGAGCGGACTTCAGTCGGGTTCTTAGGCGTAACCCAGCTCTTAACAGCTTCAATCTTCGCAGGATCGACGTGAATGCCCTGACTATTTACAATGTGACCCAGAAACTGAACTTCCCCCAACCAAAACTCGCACTTGGAGAATTTGGCGTAGAGTTGGTTCCCCTGGAGTAACTCGAGAACCAAACGTAGATGTTGCGCGTGTTCGGCTCTCGTTTTGGAATAGATCAAGACATCGTCGATGAACACGATGACGAAGCGGTCGAGATACGGTTTACACACTCGATTCATCAGATCCATGAAAACCGCTGGTGCGTTGGTTAGGCCAAAAGGCATGACAACGAATTCGTAATGGCCGTAACGAGTACGAAACGCGGTTTTGGGTATATCCTCCTCTTGTATACGCAGCTGATGATATCCTGAACGTAGATCGATATTCGAGAAACACGTAGCGCCTTGTAGTTGGTCAAACAAATCGTCGATTCGAGGCAGAGGATAGCGGTTCTTGATAGTCAACTTATTCAATTCCCGGTAGTCGATGCACATCCGGAACGACCCGTCCTTCTTTTTGACGAAAAGGACTGGTGCGCCCCAGGGAGATGTGCTCGGGCGAATAAAGCCTTTCTCAAGTAATTCCTGAAGTTGGGTTGAGAGTTCGCGCATTTCGGACGACGCGAGTCGATAAGGAGCTCTGGCGATAGGATTAGCTCCAGGAATGAGATCAATGCGAAAATCAATATCGCGCTTTGGAGGTAGTCCGGGAAGATCCTCTGGAAAAACATTAGGAAATTCTCGAACCACAGGAACGTCTTTTACTTCCTTCTTCTCTTTCTTTTCCTTCTCCGCTGCTACGACGTTAGCCAAGAAAGCCATGTATTCCTTGCGGAGATACTTGCTAGCTTGTAGGCATGACATAAGCTTGAGACCCTTCGAAGTAGTATCACCATAAACGCGCAATGAATCACCGTTTGCAAGCGAAAAACGAATCATTTTATCGAAGCACACAACTTCGGCATGGTTTTCGCGAAGAAAGTCCATGCCTACTATGACGTCAAAGCTTCCGAGTTGCATCGGAATGAGATCAATTGAGAAGATGTGATTGTTGAGCTCGAGAGTGCAATCACGAATAACAGAGTTTACAGCGACGGTTCTTCCGGTAGCGACTTCAACATCGAATGCAGAGGAGAGTCGAGAACGTTTACGACTAAGGAGTTTCTCAAATTCGAGCGACACAAAGCAATTATCGGCTCCAGTATCAAACAAACATGAAGCATAAATACCATTCACAAGGAACGTACCATTGACCACGTTGTTGTCGGCCTGGGCTTGACGCACATTGAGATTGAAAGTTCTGGCGCGTGCGGCCTGTTGTTGCTGCTGCTGTTGTTGTTGTGGTTGCTGCTGTTGCGGTTCTTGTTTCACTGCCCTGTTCGGGCACATGTTGGAGAAATGATTCGGGTCGCCACACGTGAAGCATGCTCTGGCTTTGACTGCGGGTGCCGGAGGAGCTTGTTGACCCTATGGGGCAGTGAGTAGAGCTTGATTGGCAGGAGCTTGGCGAATACGGCAGTTGGCAGTAAAGTGGCCATATACATTGCAGTGAGCACATAAGCGGCATTGAATAGCTGTCGGGTGATGATAGGTGCAAGTAGGGCAGAGCGGGTGTGGTCCAGTATATGCACGCTTTGCAGGCGGTGCATTGGCCACAGGCGCCGCTACTTGACGCTGTTGAGCAGGTACAGCTTGGATCGGTGCAGCAGTAATCGCACAGTTCTTGTTGGTGGAGCTGTTCTTTCTCTTGTTCTTTCTCTTGTTGCTTGACGAGGTGGTTTCAGCAGTTGGTGCAGTAGTGGTGGCTTGATGCAGATGCTTGGAGGTCTTATCCCACACCCCAGCCTTAACCCTTTTGTCATTGATTTCAGCGGCTAGCAGATAGGTCTCTTCGATCGTGGTAGTCTTAGCCGCTTGCACGAAATCAGCAACGCAGTCGGGCAAAGCTCGGATGTACTTCTTGATGGTTATCTCAGGAGTCTTGACCTGGTCGGGACAGATAATGCTGAGCTGTTTGAAGCGAGCAGTAAGACCAGCATTGTCTCCATCCTTCTGATGTATGTGCCAAAATTCATCTTCAAGCTTTTGACGCTCGTGAGGAGGGCAGAATTCCTCTAGCATGACTTCCTTGAGCTTGTCCCATGACAAACCGTAAGCTGCATCATTCCCTCTCTTGTTCCTCTCGGCCGTCCACCAGTCCAAAGCACGGGACTGAAAGACGCCAGTAGCGTTCAGAGTTCGAAGGTCATCAGGGCAACCACTTTGTCGCAGAGTAACCTCAATAGAGTCAAACCAGTGGAATAGTGCAGTAGGACCTCCTTCGCCTGTGAATTCTTTCAGCCCACATGACTTGAATTGTTTGAAACTGAAAGGTCTCATGACAGCTTTAGGACCTTCAGTCCTCGATTCCTCGGATGATTTGTTGGCGTTCTCATAGACATCGCTCATAGCTTTTGCCACACTTTTTGCGATAATAGAGGCAAGACGTCTGTCCCTCTTTTCCTGACGAGAGAGCGTATGACGAGATCCAGACGACATTGTCTGCAATAGACATCGCCACGGAACTCAATCACATGTATTCGAATCTCACCTCACACGTCTACTACTACTAAAGCTCAGTAACACGTACCATGTAAACGCATATAGTCACAAAATCACAGAATTGCACAAAGTCACATAAGCACATAGAGCACATAATCACAGTATTCCTAAACACGTAAGCACAATAGCAATAACACATATATCTTAGCCACTAAGGTATTCAGAAAACAGAAACCTAGTATTTAAAGTTCGCGAGTGTTCGAAAGTAGCGAAGTGCGAGTGATTTGGTTAATGATGTGTTGTGTGTTGTGTGTGTAGCAAAGGCCAAAAGTATTAGATTGAAACCGGTAGTTCCTCAAAACGTTAACAAATAAGCAGAAAATATATAAAATCTTCATAAAGGTCGATAAATCAAAAGTAGATGGTCTGCGGCTAATAGACTTCGACTACCCAAAGTGGCTCGACTATTCGCAAGGATCCTGTGCGCACAATTACCTCCAGGACTATGCCTTTGCCTCGATTCTTGGGCGCTGGCGCAATTCCCATTGGTTATATTGTGTCTCTAGATCGTTGGAGTCCATCGAAACTTTGGTGGGAGTTTTTGTATAAAAGCAGGACGAGTCGTCAAGGTTAGGGTTTCACCCCTATCTTGCAACTTCCGTCCCTGTTTTTGATAAAATTTGAGGAGATTATTCATCAAAATATGGATTTCACTCCTAATTTGGTATGATTCTCCTCGTTTGTAGCTAAAACGCAAGCTGATCAGGCAACTTTAGTCGAGAGTTTGCGGTTTTCACACCTATTCTCGGCCTCATTACCTGTTCATAACTTGAAAATTCGAGTGCAGTGATAGAAAAGAGCGAGTGATAGTGGCGAGTTTACGCATACGCGTGAGTTGGTCTGTTGGTTCTTAACTATAGACTAGGTCTCTAAGACTTCGACCCGGACTAGGTCGAGTCTTGCCTAATTCCCTATAGTTATGGCTCTGATACCAATTTGTCACACCCCAACCGATGGCGGAATCATCGGGGCATGGCACTGAGCGAAACAGATTGTCCAGAAGTTTCCATAACAACTATCATTACCATTTAATTAAAGCAATACGTCCCATACCGTATCATAAATTGTCAAACAAGTTATTACAGATAACATCAAAACAAATATTCTGTTCCGACAACTCAGATTTAAATAAGTAGCAATTGTTTATCTGCTTCTAGAGACCCCTAATACGTCATCTACAGACAACTATTTGTTGGGCTCTAAAGCTTTATTCTAGCTTCCATTTCCTACCACACATGCATCCTAAGCACCTGTCACATACGTTAAAATAAAGTCAATACATAAAATGTAAAGGTGAGCATACAAGTTTGATAATAGCATATAGAGTTCGAATTCGTTTACGCATAACCAGCACGTACACATAGTGAAATGAAGCACGTTAGTTATCGACATAGATCCATCGATACCAATGACTGCGGGTTGACTGCCCGAGGCAGTTCGCAATACATGATTACCACCATAATCCATGCAAGTAAAAGATCCTTAACAACCCCCGTATGAACGGGTGCTGAGTCCAAACTATAGTACTATCGTTGCTAAGGCAGGTAGACAACATTCCATGTGTAAACATAACAAACAAGCATTCATAAGCCACGTATAACATGCATAAATGGTTTAGCGTTAAAATAGCTTGAGTAGTGTGATTGTTGTAGTTTGAATATTCGTAACGTATGTAACACCCAAAAGTGCTAAAAGCAAAAAAGTTTCGAGTATACTCACAGCGATTATGGATTGAAGGGAGCGCTTTACAGCGAGTACGGTTAGCCTGAATAGATTCGATAACGTAAGGATAAGTGGCACGCAAAACAGTACAAAGTGCGAGTGGGTAGGATAACTGATCGCGCGGATCAGCTATCCGTGAGAGGAAGTCATCCGTGCGGGTGAACTATCCGTGCGGATGGTGACCCATCCGGATAAACTATCCGTGCGTGCGAGCTGTCCGTGCGGATGGTAATCCGTGCAGATTAGTCGCGCGTGCGGATTGCTTATCCGTACGGACAAGTTGTTCGTGCGGATAAACGTTCAAGTGGATTGTTTCTTCCTAAGGATGTGTTTGTGTATGATGGCTTGTGCTTTGGAGTTTTCGTTGTAGCATTTAGAAAACATTTAAGTGTTTCTACCTTTCAAGCCGGTCGCGCGGACAACAATCCGTCCGGATGGTAGTCCGTGCGGACAATGGTAATCCGTGCGGACGACTTGGCCGTGCGGATGAACATTGTTTGAATTTATTTTAAGGCCTTAGTATCTCATGATCCGAAGAGTAATCCATTCAGAGGTCGTCCGTCCGGATTGCTCATTCGTCGATACTCAAACTTTGTTTGGAAAGTGGGTCCCAAGGGTAGCTCGTCCGGGTGACAACCCGTCCGGATGACCTGTACGTGCGGACAGCTAGTCCGTGCGCACAGCTTGTCCGTGCGGACAACTGGTCCGTGCGGACAGTCTCTGGTCTGATTGTTCCGTTCGTCTACTCTTGGTTTCTGTTGTCGTTTATCGAGACGTTCTGATTACGTGGCAACCACTTGGAATTGTATTCTCACCCGCATGACTAGATCGGTCAGGAACCACCCTAACTCGACCTGTCGGCGTCTCAGAACGGTCGTTCCGGTTTAACTCGTAATCAGGTGTCTCGCGGGTAGAATTCCAGATCTAGGACTAGTGCATCACTATTATCGAGTAAAGACTAGAACCGATCAGATTCGTACCGATCTTAAGGGTAAAAGAAGGAGAGAACTTAGGTTTATTTCTTTCAACTCTTTTATCCTTAGAAAAGCTTAGATTTAGGTGAAATTGTTGTGAAATCTTGTGGAAATCGTTCAGATCTGAGTTATTCTTGGTGGAATGAAGTCAAGCTTGAAGTTCATAAGAACTTCATGATGACGTCACCCGAGAATACCTCAAATCCGGATGATTTCATGGTTGGAAGTTGAGATTTGAAAGATGGAAAGGTGTAGAATTGTGTAGTGATCAAGGATGTACAAGAATTAGTGCAAGATCTTACCTGGATTGAGAGAAATCTGAGAAAAAGTGAAGAATGCGTGCGGTTCGGACGTCACTTGCCAAAAGTGGAAAAGTTGGAGAGTGACCCGTGTATTTATAGGATGCTAAAAAGGGAAAGGGTGAGCCGTGCGGATGGCACGTACCCCGGATAGGCTATCCGTCCGGATTGGTCATCCGTGCGGATTGGCAATCCGTGCGGATTGGCCATCCGTGCGGATTGGCAATCCGTGCGGATTGGCAATCCGTGCGGATTGACCATCCGTGCGGATGTAGCCTGATTTGGTGCGTTCGGCGCGATGTTGCTTCGGTTTCGATTTTCGAGCGATTCGATAGGGTTTCCTAGTCAAATTACTTTCAGTCCCAACTACTTCTTATATGGTTCGACTCGGAATTCGGGTTCGGGTTCGTTTGCATTCGAGTTAGACTTCGAGTTCGATTGAGTTCGCTTGATTATCTCAACAAAACATAAATAAACATGCACAGGTAACACGTAAGGCACACACACACGTATAAACACAAGTAAAATACACAGTTCGAGTTACGGTTCGATGTTGATTTGATTAGCATAGCTTGATTAACTTTATCGCATTGTTACTTCCTATCGTTCACAGTCGTAGGTCGATTGAAATATGGTTACCACGATTCGATTATTGTAATGAACGACACTTACTCCACATAATATAAATAAAATAAAAACATTTCTACGAGTCAAGTCGCGCAAAATCGGTCGTTGACTTTGACCTTGACTTTGACTTTCACTTGTGAAAACACGGGGTGTTACAGTAAATGATGGAGGCATTAGGACTAACTCATTTTCCTTTGAACACCATTATTTTTCATTTTTTTATCACCTACCCAAAATCCCCCTAGTTAACCCCTTTGAGCCTAAACCTTTTCATTTCAAAACCCACAAAACAAACACCATTCACCCACCAAAACCCTTTTTTCTTTTCAAACCCTTTATTTTAGTAAAAATCTCGGTTATCTTGTGACGTCTCTTATCAAAAAAATGAAAGTCTTGCAATAAACAAACAAGTTTCTCAAAGAAACTTTGTTTGAATACGTTTAGTTTCAATAAAAGTCACAAAAACAAAAAGTTTTACGACGACTGACGCTTTTTACGCTTTTAGCTCTTTTTACTAACCACTAACCAAAACCACCTACCCTTAGCCCAAGCCTAACCCTTTCCCAAAGTCCTCTTGAAATTTACAAAGGTCTATAGTTAAAAGGAGGAGGTTTGATTGCTTGGCAAGCATATGGTAGAAGTAAGTTCCATGCCAGTCTCGAGTTTTCACAAAAATACATATTCGACCAAGTGTTGAGTGATCTCCCGTGAGGTATGTGAACCTGTATATAAATGGAATTTTAAAGAGGCATGTTATGCCCAAATAAGTAATTTTTCTTATAAAATGTTCTAAATAAATCATAATGAATATGATTGTAAATAAAATAAAAATAAAACCCAATAAAGATATTGGATTCCCGACACTCAAGACAAACCCAAAACTTCTCTTCTACCTATTCCATTTGGGTGTGTAAAGCCACATATTAAAGAGTTTTGCTTGAGGACATGGAAAGATTCAAGTGTGGGGGTATTTGATGTGTGCAAAATGTAACATATAAATTACATCAAATGAGGCATAAAACTAACCCTTTTTTAGTACTAATGTTGGAAAAAGTGTGTTTTTGTCTTCCTTTTGAATTTACAGGACCAAATGAGCTTAAACGAGCAAAAGGAACAAATATACAGCAAAAGCCAACATAAATACAAAGAAAATGAATAAACGTGACATGCCCGACCCCTCGGTAGCATCCCCAAAGGCAAAAACAAGAAACAGAAGACTGACCACGGGTCGTGCCCACTGGACACGGGGGCGTGGTCAGCTGCCTGCAGAAAAGACAAAGATGTGGAAGCTTCTACGCCCACCACAGGGGCGTGCCTAGCTCAGGACGGGGCGTGGTCAACGCTAAGATACGCAGAATCTTGCAAAATCTTGGTAGTACAGATACGCTTCTGCACACGGGGTCATGCCCGCTGGACACGGGCCGTGTTGAGCCCTTTGCTGACACATGCATTTAATGAAGGAAGAGAAAAGGATGGCCACGAGGCGTGCCCACCGAACACAGGGCCGTGGCCAGGCTTCTATGCAGGCTATAAATAGGGGTGCTTGTCTCACTTCGAAGGCATCCCTTGGCAAACCACCACTCTCCCACTTTGCCACCACTCCACCACAAGTACAACACTCACATCCACCATCATCATCCATCATCCACCTTAGAGTGTGTGTAGTAGTCTCGGGATCCAAGATTGATAGTAAGAGTTCTAGCCAATCAAAGGCCATGTTTGGCTAAGCCTCTTACATCACGTGGTGAAGACAAGTCTTTAGTGTATTACTTTTGATTTTTAATCTTTTCGCACTTTTTATTTGGTTTTGTATTAATGACTTTAATAACTAGTTACTTATGTTAAAGGTGAAACTTCTTAATCATTTGTCCGTGGTGTCTTGGCATTACTTTACTATCTATATAAAGTAAAAGATTTACACTATTCATATCTCTACAGTCTATATAGAGATATGATGGCTACCTGGTCGGGGGTTAAGGGAATAGTTTATTAGTAAGGTCCTTGCCTTGTTTAGTGTATAGATCCTGCAAGGAGCTGGGTCAAGCTTACTAGGACCTCCTTCAATACCCACTGGTATTGGATGGCGGGGGTGCGAATGGTTTGATCCCCTCATATGTAAACTACTATTAATACATTAAACCGGCTACTTGGGATTGTATCCCTGCTGACTCAAACCACTTAGCCGAGGGTAACGTCACATTCAAAAGAGGGGCCTACCACTTTTCGCATTAATAACTTAATTAATTATCTTTCAATATTTTGACCCTTTGGGATTATATCCTTGCTGACTCAAACCATTAGGTTGAGGGTAACGTCACCTTCAAAAGAGGGGCCTACTACTATAACTAAGATAATCTCTTAAAAAGTGTAAAAGTGCGAAAATCATCAAATGATACATTAAAGGCGAGTTGGATCCAAGTGATTCATCTTGTCTATCTGTTTTATTTTGTTTTTATTTCTGCATTTTTAGTTTTTATTTTCATTTTTAAAACCTTTTCTCAAAAATTTTAGATTGATTAGCCGTTGAGGATAAACCGGTACTAAAAGCTCTTGTGTCCTTGGACGACCTCGGTATCTTACCAACTCTATACGACTCACGATGGGTGCACTTGCCCAAGTGTGTGTTTAGTGTTAGTAGAATATCGTGTTTTATAAAGTTAAAACTTGATTAATGCGTAAAATGGGCTAAAAATATCAATAAAATCGTATCGCACCTAACGAACACCAATAAATATATGTATGTATGTATGTATGTATGTATGTATGTATGTATGTATGTATGTATGTATGTATGTATGTATGCATGAAGTGGGATGAAATGTATATGAAAGAATAAACATGTATATATGTATACATAGCTTCAATACGTTTGAAAGTTAACGTTACTAATCATGTGACTTGAGAACGAAATGAAAGTGCAAGTACGCTAATGTTGACATTACGAAGATTTGACGTTGGGGTGCAAGATTTTACTTAGAAAGTTAATTCGAAATGATTAGCATGAATAGAAAGAATCTGGCATGGTCATCTAATTACGCATGTTTTGATTATAAATGACATTACCAAGTAGTAATGATATGTATGTATGTAGTGGTTGCAGGTTGTACAGACTTATGAATCATCATCATGAAGGACAAGTGATTGAAGACCGAGTTTAAGAGCAAGAATTGTACGGAAAAGAAGATCTTTTAGTAGTTCATTGTTATTAACATTGATGTGATAAATTAAGATGAAAGTTATAATTCTTTCAGAGATAAACATATGTCGTGTTATTAATGGACTTTAAAGTACGTCAAATCATTTATAAAGAAAGAAATTTTATGGTATGAATTTTCGTTGTGTGTTTATAGTGAAACGTGATAGGGTCTTACACAACAACTATAAGATCTGAAATGAAAATGCAAGATTATAATAAACATAAAAGTAAGGAAATTACATGTCAAACCATCAAAACCGTTAGTTTAACCAACCGACCCTCCCAACCCAACCTATTTAGTTTTTCTTTTTTCAATATGGTAGTTAATGGTTCGACGTAAATTTATTTTAAAACTGATTTAATCAAACAGTAAACATGATGTTTTGCCATTTGATCGTATCTGAGGCTTGGTCACTTTTACCCCTTTAGTCAACTATGAGTTTTTGGCCGGAGGGCAGCCCGAACCCCACCAGTTTTTTGTTCGTAGTGATGATGTTACATAAAATTTCTATTTTTTGTTATAGCGTAAAATATTGGATTTTTTAATAGTCAAACCCCCACCGATTTCGATTTTGAGAGTCCGGCTCCCACTGAGTTTTTTTTCAAGCTCTGCTACTGTATACATACATTATACACACTCTTTCTTTTGTATCATTCTTTCTTCTACATCTCCACCTCCATCACCACCACCACCACTACTACCACTACCGCCGCCACAACCACCTCGTCTATCTTGGCACTCGTAGCTCATTTCCATTCGTCGACCCGTCGTACCAAACATCACAACCGCTCGCCTCTCCCGACGTACCAAACACCATTAATATATTATTATTTTTTATTTAGAGGTCAAAAAGAAAATTAAAAAAATAAATGTGTGTGTGTATATATATATATAAATGTGTGTATATGTATATATTTTTATTTATAATTATTTTTATTTAAAGATAAAAATAAAATTTATAAAATTAAAAAAAACAAAAGAATAAATGGGAAAGTGCCAAAATCGTCCCTGATGTTTGAGAATTACCAAAATCATCCATGGGAGTTAACGATACATTTTTACTGAGTTAGTAATTTTGATGAAAATGACAAAAAAAAATGAAACTGTAGATAAAGTTAAAAAAAATCATTTTTGCACTGACAAAACCTCATGAACGATTTTGAGATTTTACCTTTTTAGCAAAGAGATATTTCAAACTTTTAACATATCATAAAAAATTAAAATGTAAAGAGATATTTCAGATTTTTACATATCATAAAAAAACTAAAATCTAGAATATGGAGTAAAAATCGAAAACACCTAGAATTGGCGGGGGCTTACTTTAGCACACGACACCACCCCGGATTACGTTAGACATCGCCGCTGCAAATTTCACACACAAAACCACGTAGTGTGTGTGAATGGAACTTCTTCACTGTCAACATCTAAACATGCGTCGTCGCTCTCAAACTCCTCTCACAAATCTTCTCTTCAACTCTTTCCCCAAATCCCATTTCATCTCCCAGTTCATCAACTCCCATAAATTTTCTAAAAAAAACTCGTTAATTTCTTCATACTTTAGTTCTGTACAGATTAACCCACCTGCAGCTGAATCTAATTCACCAATTAGAAAGAAAAATGGGTCTAAAAGGCGGGATAAAGAGAAGTTAAGATGTTTTTCTGGAAAGTTGCGGGATTGTGCCGAAAATCGGTTTCTTGAAGAGGGTAAGATGGTTCATACGGAGATTGTTGATAGTGGGATTGAATTGGATTCGCATTTGTGGGTATCGTTGATTAACTTTTACGCGAAGTGTGGGTGTTTGAGTGTCGCGCGCCAGGTGTTTGATGAAATGCCTCAACGAGATGTTGTGTCTTGGACGGCTCTTATTAGTGGGTTTGTGGGTGAAGGGTGTGGGGCCGAGGGTATTCGGTTGTTTCGTGAGATGCATGAAGAAGGGGTTAATCCAAATGAGTTTACGTTAGCCACCGTGTTGAAAGCATGTTGTTTGTGTTTGAATTTAGAGTTTGGTAGGCAGTTACATGGTGAGGTTGTTAAACATGGGTTGTTTTCTGATGGGCATGTTGGTTCGGCTCTTGTTGACCTTTATGCTAAATGTGGCGAGCTAGAGTACGCGGAAAAGGTATTTCTTTGCTTGCCGAAAGAAAACGCGGTTTCGTGGAATTCGTTGCTTAATGGGTTCGCTTTGGCGGGTGATGATCAAAGGGTTTTGCGGTTATTTTGCAGAATGAAAGAAACCGAAATGAAGTTGAACAAGTATACATTGTGCACGGTTCTTAAAGGGTGTGCAAGTTCCGGAAATTTAAAAGCGGGACGGATTGTGCACGGTATGGCAACTGTAAGCGGGTGTGAAGACGAGGAGTTTTTGAGTTGCAGCCTTGTTGACATGTACTCAAAATGTGGCCGCGCAGACGACGCGTTAAAAGTGTTTCGGAAGTTAAAATCTCCCGATATTGTAACATGGAGCGCTATGATTTGTTGCCTTGAGCAACAAGGAAGAGAAGAAGAAGCAGCTGAACTATTTTCGATGATGATGTCATCAGGGTTAAGACCAAACCAATTTACCTTTACGAGCATTGTCAGTGCAGCTAAAGAGCTAGGTGACCTACGTCATTCTCAGTGTCTACATGCTTGTGTTTATAAATATGGTTTCGCAGACGAAACTTTAGTCAATAACGCGTTAATCACAGTGTACATAAAGAATGGGTCTTTTGACGATGGTTACAAAATCTTTAATACGATGAGTCACCGGGATTTAGTTTCGTGGAATTCTCTTTTAGCAGGATTCCACGACAACAAAAGTAGTGACGGATTAAGAACTTTTAAGAAGATTCTAGAAAACGGTTTTAAACCGAATATGTTTACGTATATAAGTACTCTACGTTCTTGTACTAGTTCGTTAAATAGTGAAGTCGGTAAGCAAGTACATGGTCAAGTAATCAAACAAAGCCTTGATAGTGATTGTTACGTGGGAACCGCTCTGATTGACATGTATGTCAAGTCCAAATGTGTCAACGATGCAGAAAAAATCGTTAATCGGTTGAACAAAGTCGACCTTTTCACTTGGACAGCGGTTATTTCTGGCTGTGCACAAGCTGACGAAGGTGAGAAATCGATTTTCTACTTCAAACAAATGCAGAAAGACGGGGTTAAACCAAATGAGTTCACTCTTGCCAGCTGTTTAAGAGGATGTTCTGCGATTACAAGCGTTAATAACGGGAAACAACTGCATTCTTTCTTAATTAAAGATGGCCACGTTGACGATCCGTTTGTTGCAAGCGCACTTGTGGATATGTATGGAAAGTGCGGGTGCATTAAGGACGCTGAAACGATATTCGAGGCGGTCGAATCACACGATACGGTGTTGTGGAACACGATTATTAACCAATACGCGCAGCATGATCAAGGAGAGAAAGCTATCAAATGTTTCGAGAATATGTTAACAAAAAATGTCCCACCGGATGGCGTTACGTTCATTGGCATACTTTCAGCATGCAGCCGTTTGCGTTTGACGGAATTAGGAAAAAAATATTTTCACTCCATGACTGACGTTTACAACATTCCTCCAACCATCGAGCATTACGCTTGCATGGTTGAGATTCTCGGTAGGGACGGAAAGTTTAACGAAGCCGAAAGCTTTATTAATCAAATGACGTTGCCGCCTAATAATTTGATATGGGAGACGCTTCTTGGAGCATGTAAAGTTCACGGAAACGTGGAACTTGGTCAACGAGTTGCGGAGAAACTTTTTCAGATCGAACCCGAAGTTGATTCTAATTATATAATGTTATCCAACATTTTCGCAGCCAATGGGATGTGGGACAATGTGGCTCGCGTTAGAGCGTTAATGTCGAGTCAGGGGGTTAAAAAAGAACCGGGGTGCAGTTGGGTTGAAGTTAACGGTCAAACACATGTCTTCTTGTCGCAAGATACTTCTCATTTGAGGATACTTGAAATCGATGAAAAGTTGCGAGAATTGGAGCGGAAACTTGTTTCGGTCGGGTATGTTCCAGATACGGAATATGTGCTTCACAATGTATCTGACGTTGAAAAACGTGAAATTCTTTCGCATCATAGTGAAAAATTGGCTCTTTGCTTTTCTCTTATTAGTAAGGACTCGAATAAAACGGTTACGATATTTAAGAATCTTAGAATCTGTGGAGACTGCCACAATTACATGAAGCTTGTTTCGAGCGTCATAAATAAGGATATTGTTATACGTGATGCCAAACGGTTCCACCATTTTAAAGAGGGTTCCTGCTCATGCCAAGATTATTGGTGAACAAGAAGCTTTGTTATTTGGAATGCGTGTCAGGTGAGCAAAATTTCATTATCTTTGGTTAACATTAATGTTTATATACCAATTAGTTAATGTAGTGCTTTACTTACATTCAGATATCTACCCCAACATCAAATGTCACTTAGTTGAAATTTGATGAAGTCTTAAAGTAATTTGATAATATGGAAATATATATATATATACACACACTTGAATCGCGAGAAAGTGATATGATTTGTGCATGAATTTAGGGTTGCTTAAAAGATGCTTGATGTTCTAGTTTACCCTCTCTCAATGATGATAGGATTGAAAATCGGATGTATTGATTTAGCAGTTAGCACTGATTTATAAGCAATGTTAACATAAGGATGAGTTCCTGGTTAAAGCTGGATTTATGAAACCTTGTTAAGAAATATCGTGAGGCTGCCCTTTGAAAATAACATAGTATGGTAATCCAGCAATAAAAAAAAATACGTATAGCCGACCAACAGTATGTTTCTAGCTAGCATAATGTAGCCAGAACTACATTAAAATTTATTGTTAGACTAGCATAATGTAGCCAAAATTACATCATATGTGACTGGGGGACTGTAGAGGTAAGGTACCAACCAACTGTACTCACTTGCTAGTTGCCACTCTACTCTCTACCT
>JARYGA010061012.1:43994-69129 GCA_030545235.1 Helianthus tuberosus
GACCCAGGCGAGGCCTATGCGCCTTGAGTGCGCTTAATGCCTTTAATAACTATGTACAAGAACACCTAATTTTGGGAGAGAATCTTCATGGAAACACTTGCTGCTTGCAACAAATTGCCTAAATCTAATTCTGCTAGATATTGACCTTGTGGGCATGTCTAAAGTCGGTTTATAAATTATAAGAGATCAGAGAGCTTATGATGGCCATCATACTAGACATCCACCACACCTCCATGGGCAGTGATTAATTGTCCAGATGAACCATGCAACCTTATCTTCTTACTACAATGGTTGGTGAGAAAAGAATATGAATTTTGGTTGTCTAAATTAATTGGGAATTTGGGATATGACTTTGAAATTCTTGAAGAAAAGGGACGCTTCATATTGTTGAATTATTACTATAGGGGATATATCATATAATGATATTACTCTTGGGTAAGACAACAAACTTTTCAGCATTCAAATTAGGGTTTTGCATGGACAATATTTGTTACAACAACGATACATCGGGTGGGTCCGCCCTGAGTCCTGACTATGGGGTTGAGTCGGTCATGGTTTTCCTGAACACCGACCGAATCATGCCACCCTCTTAACAGTCTTTAACGTTTAAGTGTATGTACACAAGATTAATGCAGTAAATGTAATAGGTAGGTAGAGAGTAGAGTGGCAACTAGCAAGTGAGTACAGTTGGTTGGTACCTTACCTCTACAGTCCCCCAGTCACATATGATGTAATTTTGGCTACATTATGCTAGTCTAACAATAAATTTTAATGTAGTTCTGGCTACATTATGCTAGCTAGAAACATACTGTTGGTCGGCTATACGTATTTTTTTTTATTGCTGGATTACCATACTATGTTATTTTCAAAGGGCAGCCTCACGATATTTCTTAACAAGGTTTCATAAATCCAGCTTTAACCAGGAACTCATCCTTATGTTAACATTGCTTATAAATCAGTGCTAACTGCTAAATCAATACATCCGATTTTCAATCCTATCATCATTGAGAGAGGGTAAACTAGAACATCAAGCATCTTTTAAGCAACCCTAAATTCATGCACAAATCATATCACTTTCTCGCGATTCAAGTGTGTGTATATATATATATATTTCCATATTATCAAATTACTTTAAGACTTCATCAAATTTCAACTAAGTGACATTTGATGTTGGGGTAGATATCTGAATGTAAGTAAAGCACTACATTAACTAATTGGTATATAAACATTAATGTTAACCAAAGATAATGAAATTTTGCTCACCTGACACGCATTCCAAATAACAAAGCTTCTTGTTCACCAATAATCTTGGCATGAGCAGGAACCCTCTTTAAAATGGTGGAACCGTTTGGCATCACGTATAACAATATCCTTATTTATGACGCTCGAAACAAGCTTCATGTAATTGTGGCAGTCTCCACAGATTCTAAGATTCTTAAATATCGTAACCGTTTTATTCGAGTCCTTACTAATAAGAGAAAAGCAAAGAGCCAATTTTTCACTATGATGCGAAAGAATTTCACGTTTTTCAACGTCAGATACATTGTGAAGCACATATTCCGTATCTGGAACATACCCGACCGAAACAAGTTTCCGCTCCAATTCTCGCAACTTTTCATCGATTTCAAGTATCCTCAAATGAGAAGTATCTTGCGACAAGAAGACATGTGTTTGACCGTTAACTTCAACCCAACTGCACCCCGGTTCTTTTTTAACCCCCTGACTCGACATTAACGCTCTAACGCGAGCCACATTGTCCCACATCCCATTGGCTGCGAAAATGTTGGATAACATTATATAATTAGAATCAACTTCGGGTTCGATCTGAAAAAGTTTCTCCGCAACTCGTTGACCAAGTTCCACGTTTCCGTGAACTTTACATGCTCCAAGAAGCGTCTCCCATATCAAATTATTAGGCGGCAACGTCATTTGATTAATAAAGCTTTCGGCTTCGTTAAACTTTCCGTCCCTACCGAGAATCTCAACCATGCAAGCGTAATGCTCGATGGTTGGAGGAATGTTGTAAACGTCAGTCATGGAGTGAAAATATTTTTTTCCTAATTCCGTCAAACGCAAACGGCTGCATGCTGAAAGTATGCCAATGAACGTAACGCCATCCGGTGGGACATTTTTTGTTAACATATTCTCGAAACATTTGATAGCTTTCTCTCCTTGATCATGCTGCGCGTATTGGTTAATAATCGTGTTCCACAACACCGTATCGTGTGATTCGACCGCCTCGAATATCGTTTCAGCGTCCTTAATGCACCCGCACTTTCCATACATATCCACAAGTGCGCTTGCAACAAACGGATCGTCAACGTGGCCATCTTTAATTAAGAAAGAATGCAGTTGTTTCCCGTTATTAACGCTTGTAATCGCAGAACATCCTCTTAAACAGCTGGCAAGAGTGAACTCATTTGGTTTAACCCCGTCTTTCTGCATTTGTTTGAAGTAGAAAATCGATTTCTCACCTTCGTCAGCTTGTGCACAGCCAGAAATAACCGCTGTCCAAGTGAAAAGGTCGACTTTGTTCAACCGATTAACGATTTTTTCTGCATCGTTGACACATTTGGACTTGACATACATGTCAATCAGAGCGGTTCCCACGTAACAATCACTATCAAGGCTTTGTTTGATTACTTGACCATGTACTTGCTTACCGACTTCACTATTTAACGAACTAGTACAAGAACGTAGAGTACTTATATACGTAAACATATTCGGTTTAAAACCGTTTTCTAGAATCTTCTTAAAAGTTCTTAATCCGTCACTACTTTTGTTGTCGTGGAATCCTGCTAAAAGAGAATTCCACGAAACTAAATCCCGGTGACTCATCGTATTAAAGATTTTGTAACCATCGTCAAAAGACCCATTCTTTATGTACACTGTGATTAACGCGTTATTGACTAAAGTTTCGTCTGCGAAACCATATTTATAAACACAAGCATGTAGACACTGAGAATGACGTAGGTCACCTAGCTCTTTAGCTGC
Source organism: Helianthus tuberosus (assembly GCA_030545235.1). Taxonomy (NCBI): domain Eukaryota; kingdom Viridiplantae; phylum Streptophyta; class Magnoliopsida; order Asterales; family Asteraceae; genus Helianthus; species Helianthus tuberosus. The sequence goes on from JARYGA010061012.1 coordinate 46,989, forward strand.
ACTGACAATGCTCGTAAAGGTAAATTGGTTTGGTCTTAACCCTGATGACATCATCATCGAAAATAGTTCAGCTGCTTCTTCTTCTCTTCCTTGTTGCTCAAGGCAACAAATCATAGCGCTCCATGTTACAATATCGGGAGATTTTAACTTCCGAAACACTTTTAACGCGTCGTCTGCGCGGCCACATTTTGAGTACATGTCAACAAGGCTGCAACTCAAAAACTCCTCGTCTTCACACCCGCTTACAGTTGCCATACCGTGCACAATCCGTCCCGCTTTTAAATTTCCGGAACTTGCACACCCTTTAAGAACCGTGCACAATGTATACTTGTTCAACTTCATTTCGGTTTCTTTCATTCTGCAAAATAACCGCAAAACCCTTTGATCATCACCCGCCAAAGCGAACCCATTAAGCAACGAATTCCACGAAACCGCGTTTTCTTTCGGCAAGCAAAGAAATACCTTTTCCGCGTACTCTAGCTCGCCACATTTAGCATAAAGGTCAACAAGAGCCGAACCAACATGCCCATCAGAAAACAACCCATGTTTAACAACCTCACCATGTAACTGCCTACCAAACTCTAAATTCAAACACAAACAACATGCTTTCAACACGGTGGCTAACGTAAACTCATTTGGATTAACCCCTTCTTCATGCATCTCACGAAACAACCGAATACCCTCGGCCCCACACCCTTCACCCACAAACCCACTAATAAGAGCCGTCCAAGACACAACATCTCGTTGAGGCATTTCATCAAACACCTGGCGCGCGACACTCAAACACCCACACTTCGCGTAAAAGTTAATCAACGATACCCACAAATGCGAATCCAATTCAATCCCACTATCAACAATCTCCGTATGAACCATCTTACCCTCTTCAAGAAACCGATTTTCGGCACAATCCCGCAACTTTCCAGAAAAACATCTTAACTTCTCTTTATCCCGCCTTTTAGACCCATTTTTCTTTCTAATTGGTGAATTAGATTCAGCTGCAGGTGGGTTAATCTGTACAGAACTAAAGTATGAAGAAATTAACGAGTTTTTTTTAGAAAATTTATGGGAGTTGATGAACTGGGAGATGAAATGGGATTTGGGGAAAGAGTTGAAGAGAAGATTTGTGAGAGGAGTTTGAGAGCGACGACGCATGTTTAGATGTTGACAGTGAAGAAGTTCCATTCACACACACTACGTGGTTTTGTGTGTGAAATTTGCAGCGGCGATGTCTAACGTAATCCGGGGTGGTGTCGTGTGCTAAAGTAAGCCCCCGCCAATTCTAGGTGTTTTCGATTTTTACTCCATATTCTAGATTTTAGTTTTTTTATGATATGTAAAAATCTGAAATATCTCTTTACATTTTAATTTTTTATGATATGTTAAAAGTTTGAAATATCTCTTTGCTAAAAAGGTAAAATCTCAAAATCGTTCATGAGGTTTTGTCAGTGCAAAAATGATTTTTTTTAACTTTATCTACAGTTTCATTTTTTTTTGTCATTTTCATCAAAATTACTAACTCAGTAAAAATGTATCGTTAACTCCCATGGATGATTTTGGTAATTCTCAAACATCAGGGACGATTTTGGCACTTTCCCATTTATTCTTTTGTTTTTTTTAATTTTATAAATTTTATTTTTATCTTTAAATAAAAATAATTATAAATAAAAATATATACATATACACACATTTATATATATATATACACACACACATTTATTTTTTTAATTTTCTTTTTGACCTCTAAATAAAAAATAATAATATATTAATGGTGTTTGGTACGTCGGGAGAGGCGAGCGGTTGTGATGTTTGGTACGACGGGTCGACGAATGGAAATGAGCTACGAGTGCCAAGATAGACGAGGTGGTTGTGGCGGCGGTAGTGGTAGTAGTGGTGGTGGTGGTGATGGAGGTGGAGATGTAGAAGAAAGAATGATACAAAAGAAAGAGTGTGTATAATGTATGTATACAGTAGCAGAGCTTGAAAAAAAACTCAGTGGGAGCCGGACTCTCAAAATCGAAATCGGTGGGGGTTTGACTATTAAAAAATCCAATATTTTACGCTATAACAAAAAATAGAAATTTTATGTAACATCATCACTACGAACAAAAAACTGGTGGGGTTCGGGCTGCCCTCCGGCCAAAAACTCATAGTTGACTAAAGGGGTAAAAGTGACCAAGCCTCAGATACGATCAAATGGCAAAACATCATGTTTACTGTTTGATTAAATCAGTTTTAAAATAAATTTACGTCGAACCATTAACTACCATATTGAAAAAAGAAAAACTAAATAGGTTGGGTTGGGAGGGTCGGTTGGTTAAACTAACGGTTTTGATGGTTTGACATGTAATTTCCTTACTTTTATGTTTATTATAATCTTGCATTTTCATTTCAGATCTTATAGTTGTTGTGTAAGACCCTATCACGTTTCACTATAAACACACAACGAAAATTCATACCATAAAATTTCTTTCTTTATAAATGATTTGACGTACTTTAAAGTCCATTAATAACACGACATATGTTTATCTCTGAAAGAATTATAACTTTCATCTTAATTTATCACATCAATGTTAATAACAATGAACTACTAAAAGATCTTCTTTTCCGTACAATTCTTGCTCTTAAACTCGGTCTTCAATCACTTGTCCTTCATGATGATGATTCATAAGTCTGTACAACCTGCAACCACTACATACATACATATCATTACTACTTGGTAATGTCATTTATAATCAAAACATGCGTAATTAGATGACCATGCCAGATTCTTTCTATTCATGCTAATCATTTCGAATTAACTTTCTAAGTAAAATCTTGCACCCCAACGTCAAATCTTCGTAATGTCAACATTAGCGTACTTGCACTTTCATTTCGTTCTCAAGTCACATGATTAGTAACGTTAACTTTCAAACGTATTGAAGCTATGTATACATATATACATGTTTATTCTTTCATATACATTTCATCCCACTTCATGCATACATACATACATACATACATACATACATACATACATACATACATACATACATACATACATACATATATTTATTGGTGTTCGTTAGGTGCGATACGATTTTATTGATATTTTTAGCCCATTTTACGCATTAATCAAGTTTTAACTTTATAAAACACGATATTCTACTAACACTAAACACACACTTGGGCAAGTGCACCCATCGTGAGTCGTATAGAGTTGGTAAGATACCGAGGTCGTCCAAGGACACAAGAGCTTTTAGTACCGGTTTATCCTCAACGGCTAATCAATCTAAAATTTTTGAGAAAAGGTTTTAAAAATGAAAATAAAAACTAAAAATGCAGAAATAAAAACAAAATAAAACAGATAGACAAGATGAATCACTTGGATCCAACTCGCCTTTAATGTATCATTTGATGATTTTCGCACTTTTACACTTTTTAAGAGATTATCTTAGTTATAGTAGTAGGCCCCTCTTTTGAAGGTGACGTTACCCTCAACCTAATGGTTTGAGTCAGCAAGGATATAATCCCAAAGGGTCAAAATATTGAAAGATAATTAATTAAGTTATTAATGCGAAAAGTGGTAGGCCCCTCTTTTGAATGTGACGTTACCCTCGGCTAAGTGGTTTGAGTCAGCAGGGATACAATCCCAAGTAGCCGGTTTAATGTATTAATAGTAGTTTACATATGAGGGGATCAAACCATTCGCACCCCCGCCATCCAATACCAGTGGGTATTGAAGGAGGTCCTAGTAAGCTTGACCCAGCTCCTTGCAGGATCTATACACTAAACAAGGCAAGGACCTTACTAATAAACTATTCCCTTAACCCCCGACCAGGTAGCCATCATATCTCTATATAGACTGTAGAGATATGAATAGTGTAAATCTTTTACTTTATATAGATAGTAAAGTAATGCCAAGACACCACGGACAAATGATTAAGAAGTTTCACCTTTAACATAAGTAACTAGTTATTAAAGTCATTAATACAAAACCAAATAAAAAGTGCGAAAAGATTAAAAATCAAAAGTAATACACTAAAGACTTGTCTTCACCACGTGATGTAAGAGGCTTAGCCAAACATGGCCTTTGATTGGCTAGAACTCTTACTATCAATCTTGGATCCCGAGACTACTACACACACTCTAAGGTGGATGATGGATGATGATGGTGGATGTGAGTGTTGTACTTGTGGTGGAGTGGTGGCAAAGTGGGAGAGTGGTGGTTTGCCAAGGGATGCCTTCGAAGTGAGACAAGCACCCCTATTTATAGCCTGCATAGAAGCCTGGCCACGGCCCTGTGTTCGGTGGGCACGCCTCGTGGCCATCCTTTTCTCTTCCTTCATTAAATGCATGTGTCAGCAAAGGGCTCAACACGGCCCGTGTCCAGCGGGCATGACCCCGTGTGCAGAAGCGTATCTGTACTACCAAGATTTTGCAAGATTCTGCGTATCTTAGCGTTGACCACGCCCCGTCCTGAGCTAGGCACGCCCCTGTGGTGGGCGTAGAAGCTTCCACATCTTTGTCTTTTCTGCAGGCAGCTGACCACGCCCCCGTGTCCAGTGGGCACGACCCGTGGTCAGTCTTCTGTTTCTTGTTTTTGCCTTTGGGGATGCTACCGAGGGGTCGGGCATGTCACGTTTATTCATTTTCTTTGTATTTATGTTGGCTTTTGCTGTATATTTGTTCCTTTTGCTCGTTTAAGCTCATTTGGTCCTGTAAATTCAAAAGGAAGACAAAAACACACTTTTTCCAACATTAGTACTAAAAAAGGGTTAGTTTTATGCCTCATTTGATGTAATTTATATGTTACATTTTGCACACATCAAATACCCCCACACTTGAATCTTTCCATGTCCTCAAGCAAAACTCTTTAATATGTGGCTTTACACACCCAAATGGAATAGGTAGAAGAGAAGTTTTGGGTTTGTCTTGAGTGTCGGGAATCCAATATCTTTATTGGGTTTTATTTTTATTTTATTTACAATCATATTCATTATGATTTATTTAGAACATTTTATAAGAAAAATTACTTATTTGGGCATAACATGCCTCTTTAAAATTCCATTTATATACAGGTTCACATACCTCACGGGAGATCACTCAACACTTGGTCGAATATGTATTTTTGTGAAAACTCGAGACTGGCATGGAACTTACTTCTACCATATGCTTGCCAAGCAATCAAACCTCCTCCTTTTAACTATAGACCTTTGTAAATTTCAAGAGGACTTTGGGAAAGGGTTAGGCTTGGGCTAAGGGTAGGTGGTTTTGGTTAGTGGTTAGTAAAAAGAGCTAAAAGCGTAAAAAGCGTCAGTCGTCGTAAAACTTTTTGTTTTTGTGACTTTTATTGAAACTAAACGTATTCAAACAAAGTTTCTTTGAGAAACTTGTTTGTTTATTGCAAGACTTTCATTTTTTTGATAAGAGACGTCACAAGATAACCGAGATTTTTACTAAAATAAAGGGTTTGAAAAGAAAAAAGGGTTTTGGTGGGTGAATGGTGTTTGTTTTGTGGGTTTTGAAATGAAAAGGTTTAGGCTCAAAGGGGTTAACTAGGGGGATTTTGGGTAGGTGATAAAAAAATGAAAAATAATGGTGTTCAAAGGAAAATGAGTTAGTCCTAATGCCTCCATCATTTACTGTAACACCCCGTGTTTTCACAAGTGAAAGTCAAAGTCAAGGTCAAAGTCAACGACCGATTTTGCGCGACTTGACTCGTAGAAATGTTTTTATTTTATTTATATTATGTGGAGTAAGTGTCGTTCATTACAATAATCGAATCGTGGTAACCATATTTCAATCGACCTACGACTGTGAACGATAGGAAGTAACAATGCGATAAAGTTAATCAAGCTATGCTAATCAAATCAACATCGAACCGTAACTCGAACTGTGTATTTTACTTGTGTTTATACGTGTGTGTGTGCCTTACGTGTTACCTGTGCATGTTTATTTATGTTTTGTTGAGATAATCAAGCGAACTCAATCGAACTCGAAGTCTAACTCGAATGCAAACGAACCCGAACCCGAATTCCGAGTCGAACCATATAAGAAGTAGTTGGGACTGAAAGTAATTTGACTAGGAAACCCTATCGAATCGCTCGAAAATCGAAACCGAAGCAACATCGCGCCGAACGCACCAAATCAGGCTACATCCGCACGGATGGTCAATCCGCACGGATTGCCAATCCGCACGGATTGCCAATCCGCACGGATGGCCAATCCGCACGGATTGCCAATCCGCACGGATGACCAATCCGGACGGATAGCCTATCCGGGGTACGTGCCATCCGCACGGCTCACCCTTTCCCTTTTTAGCATCCTATAAATACACGGGTCACTCTCCAACTTTTCCACTTTTGGCAAGTGACGTCCGAACCGCACGCATTCTTCACTTTTTCTCAGATTTCTCTCAATCCAGGTAAGATCTTGCACTAATTCTTGTACATCCTTGATCACTACACAATTCTACACCTTTCCATCTTTCAAATCTCAACTTCCAACCATGAAATCATCCGGATTTGAGGTATTCTCGGGTGACGTCATCATGAAGTTCTTATGAACTTCAAGCTTGACTTCATTCCACCAAGAATAACTCAGATCTGAACGATTTCCACAAGATTTCACAACAATTTCACCTAAATCTAAGCTTTTCTAAGGATAAAAGAGTTGAAAGAAATAAACCTAAGTTCTCTCCTTCTTTTACCCTTAAGATCGGTACGAATCTGATCGGTTCTAGTCTTTACTCGATAATAGTGATGCACTAGTCCTAGATCTGGAATTCTACCCGCGAGACACCTGATTACGAGTTAAACCGGAACGACCGTTCTGAGACGCCGACAGGTCGAGTTAGGGTGGTTCCTGACCGATCTAGTCATGCGGGTGAGAATACAATTCCAAGTGGTTGCCACGTAATCAGAACGTCTCGATAAACGACAACAGAAACCAAGAGTAGACGAACGGAACAATCAGACCAGAGACTGTCCGCACGGACCAGTTGTCCGCACGGACAAGCTGTGCGCACGGACTAGCTGTCCGCACGTACAGGTCATCCGGACGGGTTGTCACCCGGACGAGCTACCCTTGGGACCCACTTTCCAAACAAAGTTTGAGTATCGACGAATGAGCAATCCGGACGGACGACCTCTGAATGGATTACTCTTCGGATCATGAGATACTAAGGCCTTAAAATAAATTCAAACAATGTTCATCCGCACGGCCAAGTCGTCCGCACGGATTACCATTGTCCGCACGGACTACCATCCGGACGGATTGTTGTCCGCGCGACCGGCTTGAAAGGTAGAAACACTTAAATGTTTTCTAAATGCTACAACGAAAACTCCAAAGCACAAGCCATCATACACAAACACATCCTTAGGAAGAAACAATCCACTTGAACGTTTATCCGCACGAACAACTTGTCCGTACGGATAAGCAATCCGCACGCGCGACTAATCTGCACGGATTACCATCCGCACGGACAGCTCGCACGCACGGATAGTTTATCCGGATGGGTCACCATCCGCACGGATAGTTCACCCGCACGGATGACTTCCTCTCACGGATAGCTGATCCGCGCGATCAGTTATCCTACCCACTCGCACTTTGTACTGTTTTGCGTGCCACTTATCCTTACGTTATCGAATCTATTCAGGCTAACCGTACTCGCTGTAAAGCGCTCCCTTCAATCCATAATCGCTGTGAGTATACTCGAAACTTTTTTGCTTTTAGCACTTTTGGGTGTTACATACGTTACGAATATTCAAACTACAACAATCACACTACTCAAGCTATTTTAACGCTAAACCATTTATGCATGTTATACGTGGCTTATGAATGCTTGTTTGTTATGTTTACACATGGAATGTTGTCTACCTGCCTTAGCAACGATAGTACTATAGTTTGGACTCAGCACCCGTTCATACGGGGGTTGTTAAGGATCTTTTACTTGCATGGATTATGGTGGTAATCATGTATTGCGAACTGCCTCGGGCAGTCAACCCGCAGTCATTGGTATCGATGGATCTATGTCGATAACTAACGTGCTTCATTTCACTATGTGTACGTGCTGGTTATGCGTAAACGAATTCGAACTCTATATGCTATTATCAAACTTGTATGCTCACCTTTACATTTTATGTATTGACTTTATTTTAACGTATGTGACAGGTGCTTAGGATGCATGTGTGGTAGGAAATGGAAGCTAGAATAAAGCTTTAGAGCCCAACAAATAGTTGTCTGTAGATGACGTATTAGGGGTCTCTAGAAGCAGATAAACAATTGCTACTTATTTAAATCTGAGTTGTCGGAACAGAATATTTGTTTTGATGTTATCTGTAATAACTTGTTTGACAATTTATGATACGGTATGGGACGTATTGCTTTAATTAAATGGTAATGATAGTTGTTATGGAAACTTCTGGACAATCTGTTTCGCTCAGTGCCATGCCCCGATGATTCCGCCATCGGTTGGGGTGTGACAAATTGGTATCAGAGCCATAACTATAGGGAATTAGGCAAGACTCGACCTAGTCCGGGTCGAAGTCTTAGAGACCTAGTCTATAGTTAAGAACCAACAGACCAACTCACGCGTATGCGTAAACTCGCCACTATCACTCGCTCTTTTCTATCACTGCACTCGAATTTTCAAGTTATGAACAGGTAATGAGGCCGAGAATAGGTGTGAAAACCGCAAACTCTCGACTAAAGTTGCCTGATCAGCTTGCGTTTTAGCTACAAACGAGGAGAATCATACCAAATTAGGAGTGAAATCCATATTTTGATGAATAATCTCCTCAAATTTTATCAAAAACAGGGACGGAAGTTGCAAGATAGGGGTGAAACCCTAACCTTGACGACTCGTCCTGCTTTTATACAAAAACTCCCACCAAAGTTTCGATGGACTCCAACGATCTAGAGACACAATATAACCAATGGGAATTGCGCCAGCGCCCAAGAATCGAGGCAAAGGCATAGTCCTGGAGGTAATTGTGCGCACAGGATCCTTGCGAATAGTCGAGCCACTTTGGGTAGTCGAAGTCTATTAGCCGCAGACCATCTACTTTTGATTTATCGACCTTTATGAAGATTTTATATATTTTCTGCTTATTTGTTAACGTTTTGAGGAACTACCGGTTTCAATCTAATACTTTTGGCCTTTGCTACACACACAACACACAACACATCATTAACCAAATCACTCGCACTTCGCTACTTTCGAACACTCGCGAACTTTAAATACTAGGTTTCTGTTTTCTGAATACCTTAGTGGCTAAGATATATGTGTTATTGCTATTGTGCTTACGTGTTTAGGAATACTGTGATTATGTGCTCTATGTGCTTATGTGACTTTGTGCAATTCTGTGATTTTGTGACTATATGCGTTTACATGGTACGTGTTACTGAGCTTTAGTAGTAGTAGACGTGTGAGGTGAGATTCGAATACATGTGATTGAGTTCCGTGGCGATGTCTATTGCAGACAATGTCGTCTGGATCTCGTCATACGCTCTCTCGTCAGGAAAAGAGGGACAGACGTCTTGCCTCTATTATCGCAAAAAGTGTGGCAAAAGCTATGAGCGATGTCTATGAGAACGCCAACAAATCATCCGAGGAATCGAGGACTGAAGGTCCTAAAGCTGTCATGAGACCTTTCAGTTTCAAACAATTCAAGTCATGTGGGCTGAAAGAATTCACAGGCGAAGGAGGTCCTACTGCACTATTCCACTGGTTTGACTCTATTGAGGTTACTCTGCGACAAAGTGGTTGCCCTGATGACCTTCGAACTCTGAACGCTACTGGCGTCTTTCAGTCCCGTGCTTTGGACTGGTGGACGGCCGAGAGGAACAAGAGAGGGAATGATGCAGCTTACGGTTTGTCATGGGACAAGCTCAAGGAAGTCATGCTAGAGGAATTCTGCCCTCCTCACGAGCGTCAAAAGCTTGAAGATGAATTTTGGCACATACATCAGAAGGATGGAGACAATGCTGGTCTTACTGCTCGCTTCAAACAGCTCAGCATTATCTGTCCCGACCAGGTCAAGACTCCTGAGATAACCATCAAGAAGTACATCCGAGCTTTGCCCGACTGCGTTGCTGATTTCGTGCAAGCGGCTAAGACTACCACGATCGAAGAGACCTATCTGCTAGCCGCTGAAATCAATGACAAAAGGGTTAAGGCTGGGGTGTGGGATAAGACCTCCAAGCATCTGCATCAAGCCACCACTACTGCACCAACTGCTGAAACCACCTCGTCAAGCAACAAGAGAAAGAACAAGAGAAAGAACAGCTCCACCAACAAGAACTGTGCGATTACTGCTGCACCGATCCAAGCTGTACCTGCTCAACAGCGTCAAGTAGCGGCGCCTGTGGCCAATGCACCGCCTGCAAAGCGTGCATATACTGGACCACACCCGCTCTGCCCTACTTGCACCTATCATCACCCGACAGCTATTCAATGCCGCTTATGTGCTCACTGCAATGTATATGGCCACTTTACTGCCAACTGCCGTATTCGCCAAGCTCCTGCCAATCAAGCTCTACTCACTGCCCCATAGGGTCAACAAGCTCCTCCGGCACCCGCAGTCAAAGCCAGAGCATGCTTCACGTGTGGCGACCCGAATCATTTCTCCAACATGTGCCCGAACAGGGCAGTGAAACAAGAACCGCAACAGCAGCAACCACAACAACAACAGCAGCAGCAACAACAGGCCGCACGCGCCAGAACTTTCAATCTCAATGTGCGTCAAGCCCAGGCCGACAACAACGTGGTCAATGGTACGTTCCTTGTGAATGGTATTTATGCTTCATGTTTGTTTGATACTGGAGCCGATAATTGCTTTGTGTCGCTCGAATTTGAGAAACTCCTTAGTCGTAAACGTTCTCGACTCTCCTCTGCATTCGATGTTGAAGTCGCTACCGGAAGAACCGTCGCTGTAAACTCTGTTATTCGTGATTGCACTCTCGAGCTCAACAATCACATCTTCTCAATTGATCTCATTCCGATGCAACTCGGAAGCTTTGACGTCATAGTAGGCATGGACTTTCTTCGCGAAAACCATGCCGAAGTTGTGTGCTTCGATAAAATGATTCGTTTTTCGCTTGCAAACGGTGATTCATTGCGCGTTTATGGTGATACTACTTCGAAGGGTCTCAAGCTTATGTCATGCCTACAAGCTAGCAAGTATCTCCGCAAGGAATACATGGCTTTCTTGGCTAACGTCGTAGCAGCGGAGAAGGAAAAGAAAGAGAAGAAGGAAGTAAAAGACGTTCCTGTGGTTCGAGAATTTCCTAATGTTTTTCCAGAGGATCTTCCCGGACTACCTCCAAAGCGCGATATTGATTTTCGCATTGATCTCATTCCTGGAGCTAATCCTATCGCCAGAGCTCCTTATCGACTCGCGTCGTCCGAAATGCGCGAACTCTCAACCCAACTTCAGGAATTACTTGAGAAAGGCTTTATTCGCCCGAGCACATCTCCCTGGGGCGCACCAGTCCTTTTCGTCAAAAAGAAGGACGGGTCGTTCCGGATGTGCATCGACTACCGGGAATTGAATAAGTTGACTATCAAGAACCGCTATCCTCTGCCTCGAATCGACGATTTGTTTGACCAACTACAAGGCGCTACGTGTTTCTCGAATATCGATCTACGTTCAGGATATCATCAGCTGCGTATACAAGAGGAGGATATACCCAAAACCGCGTTTCGTACTCGTTACGGCCATTACGAATTCGTTGTCATGCCTTTTGGCCTAACCAACGCACCAGCGGTTTTCATGGATCTGATGAATCGAGTGTGTAAACCGTATCTCGACCGCTTCGTCATCGTGTTCATCGACGATGTCTTGATCTATTCCAAAACGAGAGCCGAACACGCGCAACATCTACGTTTGGTTCTCGAGTTACTCCAGGGGAACCAACTCTACGCCAAATTCTCCAAGTGCGAGTTTTGGTTGGGGGAAGTTCAGTTTCTGGGTCACATTGTAAATAGTCAGGGCATTCACGTCGATCCTGCGAAGATTGAAGCTGTTAAGAGCTGGGTTACGCCTAAGAACCCGACTGAAGTCCGCTCCTTTCTCGGGCTAGCGGGCTATTATCGACGATTTATCGAAGGATTCTCGAAGATTGCTGTACCACTTACCTCTCTCACGCATAAGGACCAGCCTTTTGTCTGGGGGACCAAACAAGAGTCTGCCTTTCGAACCCTCAAGCACATGCTTTGCAATGCTCCTGTTCTCACACTACCCGACGGAAACGATAATTTCATTGTCTACTGTGATGCTTCCAACCTTGGTCTCGGTTGTGTCCTAATGCAACGAGACAAGGTCATAGCTTACACATCTCGTCAGCTCAAAGTCCACGAGAAGAACTATACAACCCACGATCTCGAGCTAGGCGCAGTTGTTTTTGCATTAAAGATTTGGCGACACTACCTGTATGGTACAAGGTGTACGATCTTCACCGATCATAAGAGCCTACAACACATCTTTAATCAGAGGGAACTAAATATGCGTCAACGCCGATGGGTAGAACTTCTCAACGATTACGAATGTGAGATTCGTTATCACCCAGGCAAGGCAAATGTTGTTGCCGACGCACTTAGCAGACGGAGCTATCTGCTTAGCACTCGTAATGTTCAAGCCCAGCACAACCTCGAAGCTCTCATCCGCGACGCCCAGCATGCATGTTTCAACGAACGCACCTTGAAGAAAGAAAGAATCTACCACGATGGAGCCCAGCTTGTGAGCAAATCAAATGGGATATTCCACTTCTTAGACCAAATTTGGATTCCCAAGCGAACCAATTTGCGACAGATTATCATGGATGAAGCCCACAAATCCCGATACTCTATCCATCCCGGTGCTGACAAAATGTACCACGATCTTCGCTATAGGTACTGGTGGCCGGGTATGAAACGGGATATCGCTCTCTACGTCGGAAAATGCCTAACCTGTGCTAGAATCAAGGCTGAACATCAAAGACCCTCTGGCTTGCTCGAACAACCTCCAATCCCCATGTGGAAGTGGGAGAGTATAGCTATGGATTTCGTAACCAAGCTTCCAACCACGTCATCAGGTCACGACAGCATTTGGGTTGTTATTGACCGTTTGACCAAATCAGCTCACTTTCTGCCAATACGAGAAGACTACAAGGTAGAACGATTAGCCCGAATCTACACCGACGAGATCATTTGTCGACATGGGACGCCTCGTGACATCATCTCTGATCGTGATGCTCGGTTTACTTCACGATTGTGGGAACATTCCAAATGGCACTCGATACAACGCTTAATCTAAGTACTGCGTTCCACCCACAAACCGACGGTCAGACTGAAAGAACGATTCGTACTCTTGAAGACATGCTCCGTTCGTGTGTTCTAGACTTCGGTGGTAATTGGGATAGACACCTTCCGCTAGTCGAATTCTCGTATAACAACAGCTACCAGGCTAGCATCCAGATGGCACCTTTCGAGGCTTTATACGGAAGAAGATATCGATCGCCTATTGTGTGGCACGAGATTGGTCACTCGCAACTAACCGGTCCGGAGCTGCTACAAGAAACGACAGACAAAATTTTCCAAATTCGAGACAACCTAGCGAAAGCTCGGGATCGACAGAAAGTTTACGCCGATAAAAAGCGCAAACCCCATGAATATGGCATTGGTGACTACGTACTCCTAAAGGTATCACCTTGTAAGGGTGTAGTCCGATTCGGCAAGAAGGGGAAACTCGCGCCTCGATATGTTGGACCTTTTAAGATTCTGGAAAGGATCGGAAAAGTCGCCTACAGACTCGAATTACCGGAGGAACTTAGCAATGTCCATCCGACTTTCCACGTGTCAAACCTCCGAAAGTGCATCGCCGACCACGACTTACATGTTCCTCTAGATGATCTACAAGTGAACGAAACATTACACTTCATGGAAAAGCCTGTTGAAATCATGGATTGCCAAACCAAAGAACTCAGGCGCTCACGCATTCCTATTGTGAAAGTCCGATGGGAAGGCAAACGAGGCGCGGAGTTCACTTGGGAACTCGAAAGCGACATGAAGGCAAAGTATCCACAGTTGTTTAACGAGTGAGTAATATCTGGTTAAGAAAGGCAAGGTGGCATAATTGTAAATAAAGAAAATTCCTTATTCCCTTGGCCTATAAATAGGAGCCTTACGGTTTCAATTAGGGACTTTTGCTCTTTGGCATTCGCGTGATTCAAGTTCTTGTACGATTTCAGATTTATCAAAAGAATCATCGATTTTGTTACATCCTAGTATATTTTGATCCGCGCAATCGAACACCTGCTCAGATACCACTTGTAGGATCGGTTTTGACTCCGTTACGATCATGGTCAGTCACACGCATTCACGGATTCCGCACGTCTCCGAGCCAACAATTATCCGCGCGAATAGGCTAGTCAACAAGTCAACACGGATATGTTATCCGCACGGATTGCTATCCGTACGGTGAACACCAACAGCAACATTCAACATTTTTCTAACAAAAATTCAAATTTCTCGCAAACGGCTTCGAATTAAGATTTGAAACTTTGTAGGTTTTTAGATCAGAAAATTTCGCATAACATCTCCAAAAATCAGCGATTTTTATCCGTAAAAAGTCGATTCATTTGACGATTTTTAGTGGTCCAAACGAAGAACTCTCACATGTGATCCACGGTTAGTTACGGCTTTCAGCTTAATTTCGGGACGAAATTCCCTAAACAAGGGGAGGCTGTAACACCCCGTGTTTTCACAAGTGAAAGTCAAAGTCAAGGACCGATTTCGCGCGACTTGACTCGTAGAAATGTTTTTATTTTATTTATATTATGTGGAGTAAGTGTCGTTCATTACAATAATCGAATCGTGGTAACCATATTTCAATCGACCTACGACTGTGAACGATAGGAAGTAACAATGCGATAAAGTTAATCAAGCTATGCTAATCAAATCGACATCAAACCGTAACTCGAACTGTGTATTTTACTTGTGTTTATACGTGTGTGTGTGCCTTACGTGTTACCTGTGCATGTTTATTTATGTTTTGTTGAGATAATCAAGCGAACTCAATCGAACTCGAAGTCTAACTCGAATGCAAACGAACCCGAACCCGAATTCCGAGTCGAACCATATAAGAAGTAGTTGGGACTGAAAGTAATTTGACTAGGAAACCCTATCGAATAGCTCGAAAATCGAAACCGAAGCAACATCGCGCCGAACGCACCAAATCAGGCTACATCCGCACGGATGGTCAATCCGCACGGATGGCAATCCGCACGGATGGCAATCCGCACGGATGGCAATCCGCACGGATTGCCAATCCGCACGGATTGCCAATCCGCACGGATTGCCAATCCGGACGGATAGCCTATCCGGGGTACGTGCCATCCGCACGGCTCACCCTTTCCCTTTTTAGCATCCTATAAATACACGGGTCACTCTCCAACTTTTCCACTTTTGGCAAGTGACGTCCGAACCGCACGCATTCTTCACTTTTTCTCAGATTTCTCTCAATCCAGGTAAGATCTTGCACTAATTCTTGTACATCCTTGATCACTACACAATTCTACACCTTTCCATCTTTCAAATCTCAACTTCCAACCATGAAATCATCCGGATTTGAGGTATTCTTGGGTGACGTCATCATGAAGTTCTTATGAACTTCAAGCTTGACTTCATTCCACCAAGAATAACTCAGATCTGAACGATTTCCACAAGATTTCACAACAATTTCACCTAAATCTAAGCTTTTCTAAGGATAAAAGAGTTGAAAGAAATAAACCTAAGTTCTCTCCTTCTTTTACCCTTAAGATCGGTACGAATCTGATCGGTTCTAGTCTCTACTCGATAATAGTGATGCACTAGTCCTAGATCTGGAATTCTACCCGCGAGACACCTGATTACGAGTTAAACCGGAACGACCATTCTGAGACGCCGACAGGTCGAGTTAGGGTGCTTCCTGATCGATCTAGTCATGCGGGTGAGAATACAATTCCAAGTGGTTGCCACGTAATCAGAACGTCTCGATAAACGACAACAGAAACTAAGAGTAGACGAACGGAACAATCAGACCAGAGACTGTCCGCACGGACCAGTTGTCCGCACGGTCAAGCTGTCCGCACGGACAAGCTGTGCGCACGGACTAGCTGTCCGCACGTACAGGTCATCCGGACGGGTTGTCACCCGGACGAGCTACCCTTGGGACCCACTTTCCAAACAAAGTTTGAGTATCGACGAATGAGCAATCCAGACGGACGACCTCTGAATGGATTACTCTTCGGATCATGAGATACTAAGGCCTTAAAATAAATTCAAACAATGTTCATCCGCACGGCCAAGTCGTCCGCACGGACAGGCTATCCGGACGGATTGTCTCTGCCCGCGCGCACAGACTGTCCGCACGGATTACCATTGTCCGCACGGACTACCATCCGGACGGATTGTTGTCCGCGCGACCGGCTTGAAAGGTAGAAACACTTAAATGTTTTCTAAATGCTACAACGAAAACTCCAAAGCACAAGCCATCATACACAAACACATCCTTAGGAAGAAACAATCCACTTGAACGTTTATCCGCACGAACAACTTGTCCGTACGGATAAGCAATCCGCACGCGCGACTAATCCGCACGGATTACCATCCGCACGGACAGCTCGCACGCACGGATAGTTTATCCGGATGGGTCACCATCCGCACGGATCACCATCCGCACGGATAGTTCACCCGCACGGATGACTTCCTCTCACGGATAGCTGATCCGCACGATCAGTTATCCTACCCACTCGCACTTTGTACTGTTTTGCGTGCCACTTATCCTTACGTTATCGAATCTATTCAGGCTAACCGTACTCGCTGTAAAGCGCTCCCTTCAATCCATAATCGCTGTGAGTATACTCGAACCCTTTTTGCTTTTAGCACTTTTGGGTGTTACATACGTTACGAATATTCAAACTACAACAATCACACTACTCAAGCTATTTTAACGCTAAACCATTTATGCATGTTATACGTGGCTTATGAATGCTTGTTTGTTATGTTTACACATGGAATGCTGTCTACCTGCCTTAGCAACGATAGTACTATAGTTTGGACTCAGCACCCGTTCATACGGGGGTTGTTAAGGATCTTTTACTTGCATGGATTACGGTGGTAATCATGTATTGCGAACTGCCTCGGGCAGTCAACCCGCAGTCATTGGTATCGATGGATCTATGTCGATAACTAACGTGCTTCATTTCACTATGTGTACGTGCTGGTTATGCGTAAACGAATTCGAACTCTATATGCTATTATCAAACTTGTATGCTCACCTTTACATTTTATGTATTGACTTTATTTTAACGTATGTGACAGGTGATTAGGATGCATGTGTGGTAGGAAATGGAAGCTAGAATAAAGCTTTAGAGTCCAACAAATAGTTGTCTGTAGATGACGTATTAAGGGTCTCTAGAAGCAGATAAACAATTGCTACTTATTTAAATCTGAGTTGTCGGAACAGAATATTTGTTTTGATGTTATCTGTAATAACTTGTTTGACAATTTAAGATACGGTATGGGACGTATTGCTTTAATTAAATGGTAATGATAGTTGTTATGGAAACTTCTGGACAATCTGTTTCGCTCAGTGCCATGCCCCGATGATTCCGCCATCGGTTGGGGTGTGACATTTACTTACTTGGGTTTAAGTTGGTAAGGACCGGGAATATATCGTCGTGGCAAGTTCTAGAGTCGTATGAACCAAGCGGCTATTCACACAAGAAACGAAAAATGAGCATTTAGTTTAAAGATATATGGTTGTATGCTCAATAAAGACTCAAAACTCACTTGTTGTGGGAATGGGTTTATAATGTGATCAAGTATATATAAACAAATTTTAATTAGATTTGTCATGCCTTTTCATAATTGTCTTATTTGGTTCTTTCTAATCACGACGATATCGGTTGTAAATTTATAAAAATATAACCTTTTTAGAACTTGTTGTTCCCAAATTAAACCAAGACAAGTAAAAAAATGAAATGTTTTGAAAAAAAATTGGAGTGATTAGCGGTTCCAATAGAGATTTGTGTAAGGCTTGTTATTAGGACTTGCGAAATTCAAGGTTTTAGCATCCACCCCACACTTAAATTACACATTGTCCTCAATGCGTCCTAAAAATAAGTTTTTAGGTTGATTGAATGTGTAAAAAGGTGTTGAAAAACAAAAACTGGGCGTCTGGCCATGGCCCCGTGCTGGTCCGGGCACGGCCCCGTGGTCAGATCGCCAGTAACAAAATTTAATAGAAGGCTGGGGCACGGGTCGTGTTCAGTGAGCACGGCCCCGTGTCCAGTTACCTGAACTGGGCAAATTTCTGTAGAGCCTGGGCACGGGGGCGTGTTGGGATGAGCACGACCCCGTGCTGAACTTGCTGCAATGCTGGAAAATTGTCGGGAGGCTCTGTATTCGTGCAAGATGTGGTTTTAACGTTCCCTTGGTAACCTCCACCTTTTCTAGTGTGTTTTGACCATTATAACATCATCCAAACACCATTCAATAGATTAAACCATCATTCATTAAAGAGTGCGGGATACATAGTTCCCAAAAATTAAAATTAAAGATGCTAAAAATGAAAAACTACAAAGGTCCTAAAATAGATAGGTCATAGAATGCATGAAATCTAAACCACTAAGGAGTTCTACCCTAGATGTTGTGTATGACAAAAACCCGGAAATGACTTTCCGGTGCTTAAGGGTTTTTTAGAACTCGAAACCGGAGGATGTTCCTCAAATGCCATTAAGCCATTCCTCTATCTCCCTAGGGAGAAAGAATGCAGGCTCATTCTCCACAATGTCTTGTGGGGGAGGCGCAACGGCTACCGGAACCCCGTGTAGTATGTCTCGAGGAGGTTCCGGAGGCACGACATTCCATCCGGCTGGAATAATGATTTCCGGCAGGACATTCCACCCTCCTTGTGCAATAATTGGTACCATAGGAGGTGAAGCAAGAATATTTAACCTTTGGTGCAAAAGGTTGACTTCTTGAAGGCAACCCTCTAACCCCACCGACAAATGGTTAATACGGTCAATTAAGGCTTCCTCCACTGATGTCATTTCATCAATGGCTTCTCGCAAGGCGTACACATAGTTGACCAAGGAGTATTCCACCGATGTTCTTCTTCCCCTTCGATCGTTCCTTGAGTAAGCTGAAGATGTTCCGCTGTTCCGACTCGACATTCTAAGAAAACAAATCGAAAAGTTCAAAGTAGTGGGACAGTAACTCCGACCATGACCCCGTGTCCGCTGGGCACGGCCCCGTGGCTACCATTCTGCAAATTTTTGAAACAAGGAATCTTAGTGATTTAAATTATTTTTCTGACTTTTGAGACGTTTCTGAGCAAAAATAACTTAAAACAGTGTTATAAAACTTATTTTTAATAAGATTCCTTGGTTAAAAACCTATCAAATATCACAATAAAGCTTAAAATCATGAAAGTTTCAAGCTTTAATTAAGGTTTGAGGAGTTTTTGAAGAAGAAGGCAAGAGACAAAAGTGGTAAAGACAAGATGGTTGTTAAGAACCTTCTTTGGAATATACCTTATAGGGTATATGTGAATATCCCACCAGATCTTGGTCTTTGGAATGGGTCCAATGCAGGAATCATGCTGACTTTATAGAAAACGACAGCACACTGACCAAGGCCCCGTGTCGGCTGGACACGGCCCCGTGGTCAGACATGACTCTGACACATTTTATCCGTATTCTGGACACGGGGTGTGATGGCTTGGACATGACCCCGTGGTCAAATTTTAGGTGGGCACGGGGAGTGTTGACCTAGACACGGCCCCGTGGCTAGAGAGTTGTATGAAGTTTTGTCTTATTTTAAGGAATTTGTCCGGATCGGGTGGTTCCTTACTGGAGGCAACAACACCGAAGTGCCTGAGGTACCTTAATTGCTCTTGATTTAAACAAGAACGCAAGAGATTATCGGAAAGGGTAAAACCTAAGCTAAATACCGGTGGGCGAAACCAACCTTTATTCCCCTTATCTTTGCTCTTGTTAAAGAAGGTGTATGTCGAATCGCTCAGGTTTATGAACGCATCGGCGGAGACTGATGGAGAGTCCTTCACGGCACAATCGACACAGGTATGAATATCGCTCAAGTCACAAGAGTTAGAGGTGCTTTCGGTATTGTGGATGTTGTTAGAATCCGAATGCGTCCCCAATAATTCTCCTTGATTGTTATCTTGTGATGAATAACTTGTTTCCATCTCAAGCTCTTTTAATAATTGGAGAATTATTTCTTCGAGCTGACATAATTATTCGAGAATCATCTCATCTAAAAGAAATGATTGAGAGCATTTGGATGAGAGATAGGGATCGTTTTTACTTTCGCTTATCTTAAGGTTATAGGGAAACGATGGGTCTAAATAGTGGGGAGTATAATTTAGAAAGTAACATTCTAAATCTTTATGAGATCCACCACATATTTGACACCATTCACCGTAAGAGGAGCGAAAGTAAAAATAATCAATATCACTCATGGTTTTGTCAGAAATTACCAACCATCGGGATCTTACGGTTATGTTTTCAGTAACTGGAGGGCGGACACGGGGGGCATTTTCAGCGGGCACAGCCCCGTGTTCAGCTACTGTCTGACTTAAAACAGGATTGCTAGTAACAAAGATTGGGCACGGGGGCGTGTTCAGTGGGCACGGCCCCGTGCTGAAGCCTGGAGAAACTGAAAAATTAAGAACAATCCTAAAAAAATAGAAAAATAAGTAAAAATAATTAGGTCGTTGATTCCTAACTTTTCTAAAATCCTTGTGTCCCCGGAAACGACACCAAAAACTTGGTGTGCGTTAGGTGTGATACGATTTTATTGATATTTTTAGCCCATTTTACACATTAATCAAGTTTTAAATTTAAAAAACACGATATTCTACTAACATTAAACACACAATTGGGCAAGTGCACCCATCGTGAGCGTAGTATAGTGTTGGTAAGATATCGAGGTCGTCCAAGGACACAAGAGCTTTGAGTACCGGTTTATCCTCAACGTCTAATCAATCTAAAAATTTTGAGAAAAGGTTTTAAACATGAAAATAAAAAATAAAAATGCAGAAATAAAAATAAAATAAAACAGATAGACAAGATGAATCACTTGGATCCGACTCGCCTTTAATGTATCCTTTGATGATTTTCGCATTTTTGTACTTTTTAAGAGATTATCTTAGTTATAGTAGTAGGCCCCTCTTTTGAAGGTGACGTTACCTTCAACCTAATGGTTTGAGTCAGCAAGGATACAATCCCAAAGGGTCGGAATATTGAAAGATAATTAATTAAGTTATTACTACGAAAAGTGGTAGGCCCCTCTTTTGAAGGTGACGTTACCCTCGGCTAAGTGGTTTGAGTCAGCAGGGATACAATCCCAAGTAGCCGGTTTAATGTATTAATAGTAGTTTACATATGAGGGGATCAAGCCATTCGCACCCCCGCCATCCAATACCAGTGGGTATTGAAGGAGGTCCTAGTAAGCTTGACCCAGCTCCTTGCCGGATCTATACACTGAACAAGGCAAGAACCTTACTAATAAACCATTCCCTTAACCCCCGACCAGGTAGCCAACATATCTCTATATAGACTGTAGAAGCCTGGCCACGGCCCCGTGTCCGGTGGGCTTTGAAGCTTTGAAGTGAGCCAAGCACCCCTATTTATAGCCGGCACAGAAGCCTGGCCACGGCCCCGTGTCCGGTGGACACGCCCCGTGGCCATCCTTTTCTCTTCCTTCATTAAATGCATGTGTCAGCAGAGGGCTCAACACGACCCCTGTCCAGTGGGCACGGCCCCGTGTGTAGAAACGTATCTGCACTACCAAGATTTTGCAAGATTCTGCGTATCTTAGCGTTGACATGCCCCATGCTGAGCTGGGCACGCCCCCGTGGTGGGCGTAGAAGCTTCCACAGCTTTGCCTTTTCTGCAGGCAGCTGACCACGCCCCCATGTCCAGTGGACACAGCCCGTGGTCAGTCTTCTGTTTCTTGTTTTTGCCTTTGCCTTTGGGGATGCTGCCGAGAGGTCGGGCATGTCACGTTTATTTCTTTTCTTTTTATTTATGCTGTTTTTTGTTGTATATTTGTTCCTTTTGCTCATTTAAGCTCATTTGGTCCTGTAAATTCAAAAGGAAGACAAAGCACACTTTT
>JARYGA010061013.1:0-24191 GCA_030545235.1 Helianthus tuberosus
CATCACGACACATTCCCGTATCAAGGTATGCACGAGGGTTCATCTTGCCGGTGAGTATACCGATTATCATCTGTTTGACCGTATATGATGTGAGATTCTCACTTATTTTGATTTGAAAACAAGCCCTATGTGATAGAATCACTTATTGATGAGGAACTTGATTTTCATATGCATGAGGGCACAGGAGCAAGTCCGTGAACAGGTCAGTACTTTCGTACAGCAGAGAGACGAACTTGACTCCCGGATAAATGTGATATATTATCACTTATTTGATTTGGACATGTGATTGTTGATCACTTATTGAGGTCGTATGCAATATGTACACGTATGTATGGTATCATGGAAGATCTAGACTTGCGTCCCCGTTATTTTTCGGTAAAAGATACAACCATGATACCCAGATGATAAGCAGCATAAAGACCGAATATCTCAGAACCTCGGCAATCTCTCAAACGAAATTTCGGTACTAAGACCATATGCCAATGAATGGTTCCCACCTGGTCTTCAGTCGGATTAAGTTTATATCACCCTGCACACTTTAAAATGATTGTGAGCCTACCGATACATCTTATATAGAGCTGCTTATCGTTTTTCATTTTAGGTTTAAAGAGGCTTAGACAGACCACTGATGTACTATCATTTTCTCTTTTGCTCGCCAGGAAACTCATTTTTGCTTTTCTATTGTTTTTGTGTTTTTGAAATTTTTTTCGATGTTTTTGGATTTTTCAAAGTTGGACCTTTACTCCCCCTAAAATCAACAAACTAAGATAAAATTTAAAAGACACAAAGATATTACAAAAAAAAAAATGATTTTCCGATGTCGGTTAACTCATGTTTTACCTCAATGCCGTTTACCAAAATTAATTTTAATCTGAAAAGATTTATCGAATTTTGGAAAAATCAGTTGGCATGTCGGTAAGCGGTGCGGACCATGACAACATTGTCTGGTCAAAGAGTGCTGAACGAGATAATAATTCACAAAGCAGCTTAAATATCGACAAGTATAGGAGAGATTAGAAATTTAAAACCGTATCCTGCAACTGCTTCGTGCATTGCCAGGAATCTGAGTGCTCTCCCAAATTGGATATCCACCCGGTGTGGATTTCAAAGTCGATTTTGCAGCTACTGAAATCCCTTCACAGCAACAAGATCAAAAGCCTTTGGGTCCGGCTGGTCTTCCACATTGCACCAGCGAAGGTTTTTGTCTTTCTCTTGTGAAGTAGTGTGCGGTTGTTCAACCCATGCCAAGGCATCCGCACACCCGGTTGGTTTGTTCAACAAACACATTTTCTTCAATCACACCACGAAGAAATGTACACCGCACGTTCATCTTGTAGATTGTTGAACTTCAGACGTGCTGCAGGTGCGTACATTTTGATTTGAATCTATCCCGGGGACCTGATCAAAGCCTTGAACATTCACATTTTGAAATGATTTTCATTTTTGTCGAAGCTTTTCAATCTCTTTCAACATACATTTCTGTTTCCCTTTACTTTTTCTCTCCATCAAAGGCAGCAATTTCTTCTGTTGCCTATTTTGTGCAAGGATGCTCCACTATTAACAATCTTACGACTATCGAAAGTTCCTCCTGGAATATCCTACACACTCACTCAAAAATTAGTTGGAGAGAGGGACCCAAGCCTTTGTGGACTTGGGTCGTCCTTGATCATCAAGAAAAGTGATTTCAATCACTTGATGATTAGGAAAAAGAACCTGTGGTGCTCCCCCTGACTGAATTACCTGTTTTTGTTTCCAAGCTGTTTGTCCTTTACCAGTATTTGTATTAATTGTTTTAGCATTTACTGGTTTTACAGTTTTAGGTTTTGCTTGAACAGGTTTTTCTTCTTTGACCTCTGATTTTAAGGCCTTTTCAATTACCTTTTGATTCTTTTGTTTTAACTTCTTTTCCCTTTCTTTCAAGACACGTGGGTCTTGTTTCGGGGAAAATGATCGTTTTTGGTAATTGGTTTCTTGGGGAGCACTTGTTTTTGCCTTCAACTTCTGCAGGTATGGGCAGTATCTTACAATATGCCCAATTGTGCCACACTCAAAACACATTCTCCGCTCTACAAACCTCGGAGAAACATGTTGATGATCAGACGGAGAACCAGACAATGAACTTTGTGATCTAGACGTGCTTGGACCTAAATCACCTCCGTTGGTGTGTTGGGTGTAGTTATTCTGATCATTTCGTTTTAAAATTCTAACTTGTTTTACAAAATCAATGTTAGATTTATCCTGAAATGTTTCAAGTTTATCTGAACCCGTGGATCCAACAAAGTTCACTTTCGGTTCTCTTTTCTTGACAGGAGCTCTTTTGTTTTGCACCCATTGTTGTTGAACCTTAGGTGCTTGAACATTCTTGTTCTGAGCCTTCTTTCCCTGTACCTTACCTTTTCCGGAATTGACTTGTTGTTTTCGCTCAACTTGTAGTTTTTGGTTTCCGTATTGTTTTCTAATTTGTTCACACGGAATTGGATCACATTGAGTGACGGTAACTTTGCCACTTTTGTTCCCCAAAAACTTATCAGTGCATCCTTCAAAAATTTGCTCAATTAAATCTTGATTTACATTTTTAATTGGAAAATCTTTGTTAGAGTAGATTTTGCTATCTCCTTTGAGCGTGTACAACAAGTTACTCCCTTCAAAACTTGATACAATCGACTCCATGTCTTTTGACATTTCAGTCTTACTCGGTTTCACTGGTGGATCACACAGGATGTGATTCTCGATTGGAATATCTGTTGTAACCGAGTTAGACTGTTGGTTCACAATTTCATCAGATTCATCATCCGAAGAATCAGTATCCTCAACAACGGGAGGACTCTGTTCCTTAACACACGATGAATCTGTCACACTTTTCTCAGATTCTGATTGACCGGAGGATGATGTACCAGTTGTGAACCCGAGGCCTGCTGCAAAGTCATCTAGACCGAGTGGCACAGTAGGTTCAAAACGGGGCATATCCTCATCATCAGGCAATTTGGAGTAATTGTGATTCATTGGGGGAGGACATGATTTGAATCCCATACACTTCTTATCCCCCTTTTTCTTTTGAACATCAATAATGTGATCCAATACATAGCGGGAATTGGAATAACTTTCCAATTTCTGCTTGATTGTTTCACATTCACATCGAGCGGTTGCCAACTCTACCATCTGCTTTTCAATTGTGTCTATAAGATCATTGTTAGCATGTTGTTTTCGCAAAACAGCTTTTTGTAATTCTGAAACATCATGTCTTAATGACGCAATTGTTGTTTTAAATTCCTTTTCATTTCTGGTTAAAAACACGTTAGCTTCAGTTGCTTTAGCAAGATCTACAATCAATTGTTGATTGTGTTTGTGTGTGACTTCAAACTGACTTTCCTTTTCTGCATATTTAACATTTAAACTATCACACTTTTCACAGCTAACTACAGTGGGTTCATCGACACATACCTGACCTGATGAACTGTCGACATTAGCCATAAAGGCCGAATGGAGAGAAGACGAAGAGTAAGCAGCTTGATCCATCAAATTAGATCTTCTTTCAGTTCCTGCTGCAGCTTCTTCCAAAAGCTCATCAATATTTGCATCGACTGACGCACTAGATGTCTCATCCACATGATCATTTCCTGAAGTGGAGGATTCTTCATCTGAGCTTCCACTATAACCAGAACTGTCTTCATCTTCAGAAGATGCAACACCATTGGTGGAAGATTCTCCACCACTGGCGTGCTTTAAATCCTTTACGACTTCAGCAAAACATGCTGTTCCACCATTTCCTCCTTCTCCAAGCTGAAGCGACCAATCACAACCCTCATCTATTTGAACTACCAGCCCCCGGTTGGCATTTGATGACCCTGCTTGGCCTTGGTTGTTGACAGGTATCAACGTACGAACATTGTTCCCGTTCTGGTTCTGCTGGTTGCCTTGATTTCTGAACGGATTTTGATTTCCATGCTGAGCTGGTCTTGTGCATTCCCTTTTGAAATGACCCCGTTCGCCACAGTTAAAGCACTTGACAGCTTTCTTGTCGAACCCATACTTGGTGTCTTTCTTGTTTTCCAAGTTGGTTCTCCCCGTCCTTTCCATAAACTCCTTTGCTCTTCGAATTGCACTAGCAAGAGCCCATTTGATATCCATCATTTCAAACTCTTCCTTATCCACTTGCTGATAATCTTCATTGGTTAGATTGATATTCCCAATCTGACCTGCGATCAATCCACTATAAGCACTAACCAAGGTATTCAACATCTCCATATGCTCCTTGGCTACTTCGACACTGACTTTGGAAAAGTTGGAAGTGTCTAATCTGACTGTGTTAGGATTGGAAGTGGCTTGAAAGTTTGACGAGCTTCCATAAAACCCTTGCTGTTGTGGTTGTTGCTGCTGAGCTGTCGGTTGCACATTCGGTCCTGAATACATCATCGTGTATGCTGAAGGATCAAACTGATCTGTTGTCGAAGGTCCGGTGCTTGAGATGAAAGCTGTTTGAAGCTTCTCGTGTTGAGAAGCTGGTTTTTCTCCACTGATACCTCCTGCAATCCCAAAGTACATTTCTGGATTTTGAGGAGTTTGTGTTCTTTTTGCCTTCAGCTTTTCTTCCACATCCTTATTCTCCAATCTTTGAATTAATTCATAAACGGTGATTGTTTCTAAAACACCATTTTCTTTGAGAATTTCAAGATAACTGCTCCACTTTGCTGGTAAGCTATCAGCGAATCTCTTCACCAATTCTTGTGGAGTGGCAGTGACTTTAAAAGCAAACATCTCGCTCAACAAGTGATGGAACCTTGTAGATAAGTCTGCCAAAGTCTCATTCTCCAAACACGTGAATCCTTCAAACTCTTTCTTCAGTAATTCTTGCTTGATCTTTCTAGATTGAGCATTTCCTTCACACCGTAACGTGAGCATATCCCACAAGCTTTTAGTAGTCGTGCAGTAAACAAACTGGTGATAAATGTCTTTATGGAGAGCTTGTGTGAGAATCATGAATGCCTTCTTTTCTAACTCAAACTTCTTTTTATCTTCTTCAGACAAAGTGCTGTAAGTTTGTGGATTAGATCCTGCAACTTCCAACTCATTTTCAAAAGCTGTGAAGAAGCACATCCATAGATCTTGACCTTGTCCCTGAACATAAGTTCTCAGCCTTTCTTTCCACCATCCCCAATCATTGATGTGATTTAACTTTGGCGGTTTTGTGCTTGTACCAGTTTCACTGGCGTTCTGCATCATAGATTGAATGCTGTTGCTTTGATTTGTGACCAAAGCCCATTGATTTGCAGTTATCATTGCAGCTTGAGGTGGGGCAATAGCTCGCATCCATGCAGTTTTGTCGAAATCTGACGTAGATTGCGTAGATTGCATAGCTGATGATTGTGGAGTCGAAGTTATTTGAGTCCACGCGGTTGGATCCCACTGACCGTTTGTTCCCATTTTATGAAAATTAATATATTAAGTGAAAATTGATTTAAAAATTGAAAAATAAGTTTTCTCCTTTTTTTTTAAAATTAATTTTCACAAACTATGTTAAAATCTCGAAGGATAACAACCAGCCGAAGGATCAAGAATCGAAAGACCTGAAAAGCACAACCTGTTAAATTTAAACAGACAAGGATCGAAAGATCAACACCTGTTCGAAAGATCAACAGTGTTCGAAAGATCACTGTTGAGTTTCGAACAAAGATTTCGAAAGATTCTCCAACCGAAGGATCCTTATCTTTCGAAAAAGAACTATAGACCGAAAGATGTATGCTTCGAAAAGATTCCTTGGATCGAAAGATGATGATCTATCGAACCTCCACTGATCGAAAGATGGTCTTTCGACTTCGAAGGATATCCTTCGATCGGTTCTGACACAGTTGACAAAGGATGACAGGTTGGTGAAAAGTTGACGGGTTGGTGAGAACTTTCGGCAGAAAGTATGTTCAGACCATATCTTCTGAACATGCAGGTTTCACCTAACAGGTAATGTCCAATATTTTAATCAAAATACAACTTCCAACACAAACAAACACTTTGTAATTTAAAAATTTTAAGATCAAAAGTGTAATTTATCAAGAACACTATGAAGACTTCAAGAACACTTATAAATTTTCGGTGAAATTTAAACTTCCAAACACAAGATTTTGCTAAAATGTTTAATGAAAACCAAAAACTAACATGAGAACATGATGAACAACAAGGTTTTCAACAAAAACACCAAGCAAAAACAGCCCGGTTTTCCAGAAAAAATAAACTTCAAACACCCGGAAAACACCCGAAAACACTCGGTCTTAACAAGGAGAAGAGCCAATGCTCTGATACCACTTGTAGGTCCCTCTCGAGGATGAGATAAAACCTTATCCTTGTTATATCAAACACACTAGCGAGTGCGGAATCCAAGCTAGCATGCAACCGAGACTTTATACGAGAACAAGCACAAACACAACACACAACATTCAACGATTAACACCACTTGTATTAATGCGTATGAAAGGTTCGGTTACAAGTCCAATGTTCACAGATGTATTCTGCAAACTCTCAAAGTTCTCTCGTGTGTGTGCTCTCAACTCTCTCTAACTGTGTTCTCCTCTCATCTAACTGAACACAACACATGGGTATTTATACCCGACACAGATTGTCTGGTCGAAGGATCAGACATAGTGATCGAACGATCATCTGTCGACCAGAAAACCCATCGAAAGATCACATACACCACGAAGGATGATATCCTTCGTGGTCTATCCTTCGTGGTCTATCCTTCGTGGGATATCTTTCGAGCTCATCATCGAAGGATATAAAACAATCCTTCGATGACACATCCTTCGACCCACATATCTTACAACCAATGTGCTAACTGTTTGGTCAAGTCAAACCAGGAGGATGGTTGACTTGGTCAAACTTACATCAACCTTACATTAAAGACATCGTTTTGTATCATGACGAAATACAGACAAAGTACAGACACAAGTGCACCAACAAAAATATACCATTTGGAACTTAAAAATCTGTAGGGGTGTATTTCTATAATTTATAGATGCCGGTTTGGAAATAAAAGTCGTTTTAAATACACGTAAAAACCCTAAATTCACTAAAAGTACTTAAATTGCCCAATAATTCAAAAACAATTTCCCAAAAATAACGTTGACTCTATATATTTCTATAAAAATATTAGTATTAATATTTTTCGTGTTTTAGTTGAGAAAATGTAAACAAAAGTCTTTAAAATGTAATTCAAAACTATTATTTAAAACATAGCTCCCCAACTTAGTTTCACTTAATTTTTGGTTTATGAGCTTATTATAAATAATTAAATTATTGTAAACATTTGGTATTTTTTGAGAAGTCTAAGTATTTTATTTTGCTTTAGTGGTTATTTATGCTCTTAAATTATTAAAAATACATAGACACCTCAGAAAAAATTTGCATTTTGGTCGACAACGTTCTTGTGACATCCCAAGTCTATTGTAGAATGTTTAGGATTTTTCAAAACTCGTAGATAGGGTTTCCACCCTTATGGCTTTCTTTTCGGTATTGATTTTTGTTTCTTTATTTCCAGCAGGTGTTTAACCAATTTTCCTCATAAAACCACTATATCAATTTTTTTTAAGTACAAGTTAAGTGGATTCGTCCAAAAAGATGAATCTAGGCTTTTTGAACACATCTTGTAGCATAGTACTTATTTCAAGTTTGTTTTGTACACTTTTTGTTCATTCACTTTGTTCAACCACTTTCTGAAGTTTATTTTCAGAAAGTTTTACATGTTTATAACCCTAACAACTTAATGGCGATGTTGGTTTAAGAATCTTTAAAAGATAATTAATATTTTACCAGATGTGATGTAGAATACTTGTTTGTTTTAGTGTGTTGAATGTGTTTCCATGTTTTGGGTGAATACTTGAGGAACATCCTCACATATGTGCATGTATTATTGATTATTCCTCTATCACAACATCAACATCTTCGTGGCCATTAAAACAACAAGTTCATCAAATAAAACAATAACATTGGTTTATTCACATAAAAGTGTTCTCCATGTATATTTTCTTGACAGTTTTGAAGCATTCCCAAGTTCTTTCATGACTTGAAAATTTGCGGATGCTTTAAAACTAAAAGTTTTACCTTATAAAGATGAAAAAAAAGATGAAGATTGCTTAGAGTTTCTTTAAAGAACTTTAAGTGAAGTTTGGGAGTTTGGTGTGTGTTATGCTTCTTGTTTTCGGTTTTAAGGGGAACAGAGAGAGAGAGAGAGAGAGAGAGCGCCAAGGGGAGAGGAGGGTGTGTTGTGATCACATGAGGCTAATGCTCATGTGTTTAAGGTTCACATGGAATCTTATCCCTAACTAATAAATGTTTTAGATCCTTTAAAAATGAATTTAGTATTTACTTGGTGTATTTATACATCATACATACATAGTTTATACATAAAACTGGCATCTTGTGGTATTTTAATATGTATAAACACTAGTTTATGCATTGTTTATTTTTAACACTCTATACATGAATTTTTTCCATCCCATATCATGTTGTTATAAAAATAAATATTTTTATAGTTCATACAAATTTTATAATCCATAGATAACAGTAGAATTTGATAAAAGTTGACGTGTTCTTTAATTTAAGGTTTTGATTTTTGTAATTCGGACATCATCATTGTTTGTTATTTTAGACCGCTTACTGATGGTTTTAACTTGTGTTAGCACTAATGTGTCCGTTAGTATTTTCTACTGGACATACTGTAATCGTGCCCAGTCTTGCACATGCATTGCATTGTTTAACACAGTTAACACTAAACTAAGTATATATGGCTACTTATGTTGATACATGTAATTTAAATTGTATGGATGCTAACATGGCTAAACGTGGGTTATCACATACTTTCATCCTCGAAATTTAGACTTTGATGTGCTTAGAATTCTTACTACAAGTTCTTTTACAGCGGAACTGTTAAAGCACATAACTTTATATCTTTACTGACGATCATAACTTTCAAATCATAAACAAAATATAGAAAGTTACAATTATTAACAAATGACGAGACCTATATACACATTTGTATCTTTTACTTTACTTATAAAAACTAAAAGGTTTTCTCTTTCATTAACCTACCATAGGTTTCCCTGTTAAGAAAAAAGAAAGACATATGCTTCTTTTCCAATTGGGTAGTTTCCTAAGGTATCCAATTTCATCCGAAAGATCTAAACATGTTCGATTTCTCTACTTTCATTAAATTTTTATCTTATTACTTTTGTTGTAAGATTGCCATAATGAGTCTTGGGTACACAAAAATTTTTGTTGAAGATGTCATATTTGAACAAAATTCTTTAAAGATTTGATTTGAGACCTTAAAGATAAACCTTGATAGAATTGAATAAGCAATATATTGAGTTGTCTGTAGAACTTCATTCCAAGAACCTGATTTACCTAAAAAGCACTGCATGATAGTATGAAACAGAAATTTTAGGCAACAAAGCAATCCCTTTTCTGATAAGTAGCATATTTTGTTGACCCATGATACCCCTACTCTATGAACTCCATATCCATATCAGCTTTTGAGAACTTGTCCACACCCTATGCATCACCAAGTTGGAATTTGATTGTTAGGATCTCAGGGGTGATGGTTATTACTTATTTCTCTGTTTCCCACAATAGCAAATATCACCAACACTTTGCCTTTATCATCTTGTGATAGGTGTGCAACTTTTTACTCGTTTATCAAGCTTTAAATTTATAAAATACGATATAATCACTATCACTCTGTAACACCCTTAAAATTTCTACTTGAATTTAGTAATAATTCATAAGATTTTATACAAAAGATGTCTAAATTAAAACCTTAGTTTCAAGAACCAAGTTCTAAGGTAACAAAGTTAATTGATGCAGAAGCTTCAAAAGTTGTTTAACAAACGGTTTACATCATAGCATTGTTTAAACAGAGTTGATTGATGCGGAAGCTTCAAAAGTTCGTGTTCGGTTCTTCAAAAGCTTGCTTGACCGTCATCCGTAATTCTTGAATACCTAGAAACTGAAATGTTTACATTAAACATTAGTATTAGAATACTTAGAAATAATACATAATCGAAACTGCGTTTAAAACGGATTAGATTTAACGAAGAATACAAAAATTTATCCTTTATTTCCAAGGCTCTACCGTAACTTACGGTAGTTACCGTAAGTTACGGTAGCTCCTAGAAGATTATGGTTCCACCGTAACACAGGGGTAAACCACCGTAGCTTTCTGGTCTCTACCGTAAGTTACGGTACTACCGTAACTTACGGTTGACTCTGGAAGTCTATTATTTGACTGAATTTGTTTGTTTTGCCAAAACTAAATACTCGGATTTCCATTCTAACAGCCAACATGTTAGGTTCTTGTACTTCTGATATATCAACCATTTGACCAACAACAAGAATCAATCCATCATATTACGGAACATTATCCATGTTTTAATTGATTATTCGACCCGTTTGGCTCATCTAAGGAATCCTCCCTTATGATGACTACCAACGAGTTCTAACCAATTTTTTTGACCCATTATCCAATATAGCGACTTCACCGCTCTAATTCAAAACAACCCTTATTCTAAAATTCAACTACTCATATGAAAATTATCAAAATTTATTTAATGTAACGGGTCAAGTTACATACCTTTTTGTGCACGCCCTTCAACCGCAATTCACCACCGGCTTGTCCACTCGACGTTCCGGTATCCTTTCATATAGAGTTCATTTACATTATGTTTAGAACTCTTTTTAATCATATATCTCATAATAGCCAAAACATCACAATTAGGTGTTTTAACTTCAAAATTCTAGTTTCGAGCCTTCTTTAAGGCATTTCAACAAACACTTTAAAGGCAGAATTTTACATGATCATATAGCAAGTTTCTAGCTTATCACTTAGCCCTAATTTTCACATCAATCAACCATTTTACATGCTTGCTAGCTTCTAAATTTCTGAAATCACTTCAAAAGTGTCAAATTACACTAGAACAACACCAAATTTTCTAGTGTTCATCAAATTACTCAAAACCCACTAATCACCTACAATGGTGTTCATAGGTTTCACTAAAATTTCACATGATTTCAACTTGTATTTGTCTAGGGTTTGTCCATAGACACTATATAGTTCCTAATTCATCATAAAACAAACATACAACTATGAATTTCAGAAATTCCCAATTTCATGAGAATTTCAAACAGAGAATTAGCACCAAATTTTACATACCTTGTAACCCCCTTGTGATGAGGATCACGAATCTATGTTCAGATTTCGATTTGGGACAGAAATTAGCCTTCAATTGGTCAATTTTGTGGAGTTAGGGTTTGGTGAGAAGCTTTGGTCGCTCCCTGCACTCTTGATCGACCAGACACACTGATTGAGTGTTTGGTTTTTGTTTATTTTGTTTTAATAAATTCTAGTTTCAGTTTTTACAAGATTAACCCCTCCTCTTTTGTATAACTTATAGTTTGGCTGTTTTTAACCCTATTATAAATTATCTCTAGACTATTAGCTAACTAGGTTAAAACTCCTAGTTAGTAAATTCTTGTTTATTATACTTTATAATTCTGATATAAAGTTTTATATTTTCGGGGTGTTACACACTCTCTACAACACGCTTAGGGAAACTGCACCCATCGTTGGGTAGCATAGTGATAGTAAGATACTGAGGTCGTCCAAGGACACAAGAGCTTTAAATACCGAAATATCGTCAACGTCTAATTGAACCAAATTTTGAGAAAAGGTTTATAAAAAGTAAAATAAAGAAAGAAACTAAATAAATAAAAGAAACAAATAGACAAGATAGAATCACTTTGTTCCGACTCATCTTTTATGTATCCTTTAATGATTTCTGTACTTTGGGTTTTTTAAGAGATTATCTTAGTTATAGTGGCATGTCCCACTTTTAGAGGAAACGCTACCCTCAGCCATATTGGTCTGAGTCAGCAGGGATACAGTCCCACAAGGCCGGAATATTGAAAGATAATTATGTAAGTTATTATTGCAAAATGTGGCATGTCCCTCTTTTGGAGGCAATGCTACCCTTAGCCATATTGGTCTGAGTCTATAGGGATATAGTCCCGCAAGGTCGGTTTCAAGCTTTAATAGTAATTTATATATAAGGGATTCAAGCCGTTCTTACTTCCCCCGATTTGATGCTATCTGCCACAAAGGAAGTTCTAATAAGCTTGAATCAAGTCCTCGCAGGATCTATACACTGAACGATGCAAGAACTTTCCCTAAACCACCCTTCTAACCCCTTTCCAGGCAGTTAACGCGCTTTATATAGACCGTAAAGACACGAATGAGTGAATCAACAAAATATGAAGAGATGATAGAATAAAGTTCACTTTCAATATTAAAAAACTAGCTATTAAAGTCATTAATACAAACCTAATTAAAAAGCTAACCAATGATTGGAAATCAAAAGTAATACATAAAAGATTTTGTCTTCACCAAGTGATGTAAGAGATTAGCCAAGCATGGCCATAGTTTGACAAAGGCTCTTACGATCGATCTTGGATTCCGAGACTACTACGCAATCTAACTTCTACAATTGTGGTAGATGATGGTGGTGATGTGGTGGTGGAGTGGTGGCAGGTGTGAGAGAAGTGGTTTGCCTAGGGATCGATTGCAATTAAACCAAACACCCCTATTTATAGTTGGAAACAGACAGTTTACACAACCCCGTTCTCTCTCTTCATTTAATGAGCTGTGTCAGTGTGTACGCTTGTACGGCCCCGTGGCCATTGTACTTGTTGTACTATCCAAGATTTTCAAATCTGGGAGTTGACCATGCCTCGTGTCCATGGGTCATAGCGCGTGTCCACAAGGAACCAAGCAATCGAAACCCGAGCAACCTTCAATAAACCAGAATCCCGAAGTACCCGAACTAGCGACTTCTCCTGCAAACCCGAGCATTCAACAAATAACCAGGGTTCAAGAATCGAAATCCTAATCTCTAAACACCCCAAAACCACTAGATCTGCAACAGCAAACCATACGGTGCAAACCATAGACCTTACGAGACGTAACCAGAGAATAGGTACGGGCCGTAAACAAGTCAGCGGCGACGACAGCAACAGCTGTAGGACCGAGTTTCGTGACCGAAACCGTGATTCGTGTGAGATCGGTTCAAGACGGGAGAGATTAGAGATGATAAACAAACAACTTTGTATTAATCCGGTAGTAAAACATTACAAATCGGCCCGATTAACAAGCTAACCGAACCATACCAAAGGAGTACACATCCGGGGAGAGACCAAGTGGTGATCTCTCCCGGTGAGGTCTCAAACCTCCTAAAATCTCCAAGTGTTTGAAATGACAAGGGTTTTCTATTTATAGTCACACCCCTTGTCTTGCAAACACACACGGTCAACCGAATAACCCTCTCGTTTGACCACTTCAAACGAGCGGGTCTATACACGTTCGATAGACCGTTTCACTAACTATTACAAATTCAGCGTAAAATAAAAACTAATCTATTCGACAAGCATCGGACACAAAATCTGCATCAACAAATTCCCCCTTGTCCGTTGCTGTCGAATGCTGAAAATGCAACTGCAATCGATCTTCAGTCAAGTATTCATCTTCTCTGTATTAACAAATTCCCCCTTGACCGATGATCCATGTAAGTAGTATCTTGACGCTCCTTGTAAAATATTTCCCCCTTAAAGTACGCGTATCCGTGTTGGGTGTTGTGCAATTTCCTTAATTGACCGATCTTCCGCTGATCTTCCAATACTCCAACCGGCATTTGATAAAGGTTCCATTCTTTTAAAAACTGCATCAAGTCTTGATCTTGTCATAAGAACTCTATTTCATACAAGCATACTACATTGATAGAGATTTCTGGTGAACTGTCTTTTGTAAACCGTCTTTGTGGAATCGACCAAGTAATGCACTTTAATCTTCAGCATCAACACTCAGGAAAGTCAGCTAGACCAAGTGTATCCCTTGCAAGCTCAACCAAACGGCACGCTTAGTTGAACTACATCCGGATCTCATTGTCTCGCCTTTGTGAAGTTGACCACGTAATGCACTACAGATCTTCAGCATCAGTACTCAGGAAGTCAGCTTGACCAAGTACATCGTTTGCAAACTCAACGAATTGAGTTACCCCCAGATCCCTGTAAAATCCCAAAGAAACATCAAACCCAAAACCGAATCCTGCAGGTCTTCAGCCTTGAACTATCAGCTTTCATAAGGATCCCCCCAGGTCTTCAGTAAACAGCGCTTTGAAACAACTGTCGACTTTAGATACCTGTATGTTTCCGTGCAAAACCCTTCACGCTGGCTGGAGAATTAATTAAAATCCTCAAATATGTGTCTGTGCAAAACATTCCACGCCGAACCTTTAGTATCACCAGAAAATCACAAACTCTACCACCTGTGATTGCGTTTAGAAATTTACCGAAGAAATTCATCATACGTTTTATTCCCCCATTTGTTTGGTAAGATCTCTAAACCTTAACAGATTCCCTCCACTTCAAAGGAACTGTCGTCAACTTTCCAATGTTCACCAATTCCCTTCACTTAGCGGAACTGTCGTCAATCTTCATTGAATGTTCTCGGTTCCGAAAAATCACGAAAACGACTTTCTTCTTTGCATATTCTAGTTGAATAAGAACGTCCCCTAGTACCCCGTAGGATCCGACTTGTATCCCTCCAAAGACTTTGTGAACTCGTTAGGACCGGTATTCATATTCTAGGTTCATTCATTCGTTACCAAATGCGAGAATATGACAATAAACAAAAAGATTTCTTCGTTGCATATTCTAGTTGATAAAGAAATTTCGCCTAGTACCCCGTAGGATCCGACTTGTATCCCTCCAAAGACTTTGTGAACTCGTTAGGACCGGTATTGACATTCTAGGTTCATACGTTCGTTTTCAAATGCGAGAATATGACAATAAACAAAATGCTTTCGAACATTTACGAATAACCGATAACAATCATAAATATTGACGTGCGGAAGTGAACATACCGTTCCGTTTTTGGCCCATAGTAGTCAAGTACCAAATTTGACGTTTGAGTCGGTAACCGTGACTACCCCACATTCAAAATAAAAATCATGTTTTCATCAAGCTTCATCATCTTTTGTTTTCATCATTCCGCATCATCCCGCGCGCTGGTTTGGCGCGCTCTCGAACCCGTACAAATTTGACGTTGAAATTTAGAAGCACGGTTCAAATAAACTTCACGAACACCCGACCCCATGTGCATGTAGCTACCTTTGAATCTTGGCCCAATTAAGAGTTGCCATCACACATTCACTAGAGCCCATCTAAGATACTTGAGGGTCCATTAGAAATCCAAGACCCATAAGTCAAGCCCAACTGCCCAATAGTCTTGAAGATCCATTAAAGCAAAGCCCTCTAATCTCTTGAATTTCGTGGCCCTCTTAAAAAAATAATACAAATAAAGGATCAGTTCAACAATTTTGACCAAACCACCTTTTCACTTTTGCAAACCCCTATTCATCTTCGATACACACATATCCACCAGACATCCAAAACTTCTTTCTTTACCAAACATCAACAACTTCAAGGCCCTTTATCTCTCTTCAATTCTATTAGGCAGACACAAAAGAACAACACCCAAACCAAAATCCCAAAAAAAAAATAAAAATTGCAGACATCATCTTCAATCATCGATGAACAATCAAAACCCACATCAGATTTCACCATTGAAGCTATTACAAGCTCCTCTTTTCACCAATCACATAACCGCAACTGTTTGCCTTTATACCTTTGCTGGCCGAAATCAAGAGCCAGCTGTTGAAGTTGTTCCTCCGACATACCCAGAAGCACGTTTGAATCTGGTGGAGAAATCTTTGGTTTAGTGACGGTGGTGGTAATGGGGACATCGACGAAGGTACAACATCAGTGGCCACCATCTTGTTCTGCGATCGATTCGGAGTGGGAAGCCGTTGGTTACTCCCTTGATGTTTGATGCAAGCATGTTGTGGGTTGTCCAATTTCTTTTAATTTCTAATGAAACCCAAAACCACTGAAATCAAACATTGAGAATTTTTTATTTTATTTTTTTTTAACTAATGATTCAGTTTCGTGGACCAAGAGTAACATAAATCTGTTTCGTCGAAGTAATCATTCATTTCAGTTTCGTCGTTGGTTTTCTGTTTCGTGGGGGGTGGATATGAAGAAACCCTAGTTCTCTTTAACCGCCGCCAAGAACATCAAGAACACAGCACTGTTTATTTTGCAGATTTGACGAAAATCACATATTTGATGATGAAAACTTGAAATACATGGTGTAAAACATAAAACATAACCCTCTGATGCATTTCGTTTCAGGTCAGACCCATCCATTCGGGTCAGATCTGGGTTTTTCTTCTTTTACACCTTTTTAACATCTTGAACAAAAAGCACAAAAATCACAGATCTAGAGCACATGTGATTTAGTAAACGGTTAGATTTACTAAATCGGGCACCATGGCTCTGATACCAATTGTAGGACCGAGTTTCGTGACCGAAACCGTGATTCGTGTGAGATCGGTTCAAGACGGGAGAGATTAGAGAGATAAACGAACAACTTCTTTGTATTAATCCGTTAGTAAAACATTACAAATCGGCCCGATTAACAAGCTAACCGAACCATACCAAAGGAGTACACATCCGGGGAGAGACCAAGTGGTGATCTCTCCCGGTGAGGTCTCAAACCTCCTAAAATCTCCAAGTGTTTGAAATGACAAGGGTTTTCTATTTATAGTCACACCCCTTGTCTTGCAAACACACACGGTCAACCGAATAACCCTCTCGTTTGACCACTTCAAACGAGCGGGTCTATACACGTTCGATAGACCGTTTCACTAACTATTACAAATTCAGCGTAAAATAAAAACTAATCTATTCGACAAGCATCAGACACAAAATCTGCATCAACAACAGCAGATCAAGATCTCTGTCAAGCTCTCTCCCTCTCCTGCGATAACCGTGTGAACCGTGTGTTTAACTGAACCTTTGGCTCTGATACCACTTGTTAGGGTATCAGATCAGAGTAGGCTCGAGCGGAAGCGGAACAAACACACAGACACACTAGCAGAAAATAAAGAACACGAGAGTTTACGTGGTTCGGTCAAGGTGACCTACGTCCACGGGTTGCAACTAGGGTTTCACTTTTATTTGATGCTCACAACTGTTTACAGCATGACACAACCTACAATTACATCATAGGTATTTATAGAACAAGATTAAGGTTTCCTACTTGGTCAACAAGTTAACTATGTGGGCCTAATAACCAGGGCCGACTAACCCTAATTAGGGCCAGCTACCCTAAAGCCTACGAACCCAACAAGTAGTAAATTTTTTTTTGAACAACAACAACGAAACTTTATTCAACCAAACAAAAGATCCAACGCATAGCAAGATGCTACGCGATACATCTTTCAGCTCAAGAGTACAGCCCGGATTACAATCAAGTTCATACAATATCTGGAAAGAACAAAACACAAGAGATAATGCTAACGCTCTAAGGTGGATCGTTCCAAAAACTAAAATTTCTCCATTCGTTCCATGTTATACCATTATGCCTTGACCTCAACTTGATCCAATCAAACGCTTCTTCCTTTATTTCTTCCACCAATTTGCCCGGGCTTGTGAGTGTGTCGTTGAAAACTTTATTATTTCTATTCTTCCAGAGGTACCAGCCGGCTAGGAGATGGATTGCGAAAATTATTTTTACCTTGTTTCTAGGCCATTCCGATTTCTCTTGCAGTCTTGTTCTCATATCTTCGCCATGACTCCTGATCGGTATTTTCATCCAAGACCATAAGTGTAACCAAACTTCTTTAGCTACCGGGCATAGCATAATAATGTGATTTGCAGTTTCAGGGGCTGAACCGCAAACTTTGCACTCTACCGACCCCATCTGAACTCCTCTGTGACTTAAAGCAACCAATGTTGGTATCTTCTCTTCAATGGCTCTCCATATAAACAGGTTTACCTTGGCCGTTGCGATCTTGCTCCATTCCAAGCTGTTTGGTTCTGCATTCATATCCACTATACCCGCCAATTCCTTCCTGATCTCCTTCACCGAATAGCCTATCGCTGTGCTGTCTTTCCACCTCCAGACGTCCGCATTTCGGCCCATCGCTTGCTGGAGTAATAGCTCTTTCAAATTCTCCCACTCGTTTTTTTCTTCGGTACAATTAGGGAGTCTGCTCCACTTCCAATCCCACAATAATCCACCCTGATTCCTAATGTAATTATTCTGCACTTTATTCCTTTTATCTTTGGCCAAGCCAAAAATAAACGGGTATTCCTCCTTCAGTGGCCGATTGGATGCCCACGTATCCAACCAAAACATCGTTTTGTCTCCTTTACCCACCTTGTTCCTTAGACTATTGTCCACTACGATGCCCTCCTTATTAAATTCCTGTTCCATACCGACGATAGCTTTCCAAACCCCGGCTAGTGTTTTCTTTACCGGGATGTTTTTAATCAAACTTCTGTTCCGATGAATTGCTTCTATAACCTTTACCCAAAGCTGCTCCGGCTCCTCTTTAAACCTCCACCTCCACTTCATCAGTAAAGCTATATTCATTTCTCTAATCCCCCCCACACCGAGGCCACCCATGTTTTTAGAGCCAATTATTCTTTCCCACTTCATCCAGCGGATCCTGTTTACGCCCCCGCCTCCACCCCATAGAAAACGTCTTCTAATTCCTTCTAATGTTTTTATTACCTTTTTCGGGGCTTTATATAATGATAAAAAGTAGTTTGGTAAGGATCCCAAAACCGACTTGATTAGTGTAAGTCTACCCGCAAACGACAGTAACTTTGCCTTCCAAATTGACAATCTCTTGTTGAATTTATCGATCACATCTTTCCAGTTCCCAACCCTGTTCATATTTGACCCAACCTTAAGACCCAAGTATGTGAACGGAAATCGACCCATCTTGCATTTCATGGCGTGGGCCATGCTCTCGATTTCTATTTCGTTTGGCCCAATCCCATATAGGAAGCTTTTTTTGTGGTTCACTTTTAACCCCGACATTAAATAGAAAAGTCTCAAGATTCTACGTAACGTTTTCAAGTTTTTCTCGTCCCATAACCCCATAAAGATGGAGTCATCCGCAAAGAACAAATGTGATAACCGGGGACCGTTGTTTGGCAAAGCTAACCCGTTGTACGAACCAGTATCAATCGCCTTAGCCATCAGAACTTGCAACCCTTCCATTGCGATTGTGAATAAGAATGGGGATAGCGGATCGCCCTGTCTTAAGCCTCTCTTGTATTGAAACTCCCCCGTCGGAGAGCCATTGACTAGAACCGATGCTTTACCGGAAAATAGAATGCCCATCATCCAAGTCTTCCACTTCGATGGGAATCCCATATGCGTAAGTACGGTAATTAAAAACTTCCAGTTTAATGTGTCATATGCTTTCTCGATGTCTGCTTTAAATATTGAACTATCATTAACAACAGGATATTTCGGTGATCCTGCCGACGTCGGAAGGGATGTTGTCTCAAGAGTCACACGGGGAAAACGAAAAATCTGGGGAAGTGGAGTCATCCCAAGAGTCACCTAGGAAGGAGGAAAATGCGAATAAACCAAAGAATTCTGCTCTCGAAAAGACTGACACAATCCCCAATGTCTTGCCACCTAATGGAATTAACAGCAGTGATATTCCCAATAATGATTGCTTGCAGGCTGAAAGTCAATCTGAAGTGCACGTCGGTTTCAAGCTTTATTAGTACCGCAAGGTCGGTTTCAAGCTTTATTAGTAGTTTATATATATGGGATTCAAGCCGTTCTTACTTCCCCCGATTTGATGCTATCTGCCTCAAAGGAAGTTCTAATAAGCTTGAATCAAGTCCTCGCAGGATCTATACACTGAACGATGCAAGAACTTTCCCTAAACCACCCTTCTAACCCCCTTCCAGGCAGTTAACGCGCTTTATATAGACCGTAAAGACACGAATGAGTGAATCAACAAAATATGAAGAGATGATAGAATAAAGTTCACTTTCAATATTAAAAAACTAGTTATTAAAGACATTAATACAAACCTAATTAAAAAGCTAACCAATGATTGGAAATCAAAAGTAATACATAAAAGATTTTGTCTTCACCAAGTGATGTAAGAGATTAGCCAAGCATGGCCATAGTTTGACAAAGGCTCTTACGATCGATCTTGGATTCCGAGACTACTACGCAATCTAACTTCTACAATTGTGGTGGATGATGGTGGTGATGTGGTGGTGGAGTGGTGGCAGGTGTGAGAAAAGTGGTTTGCCTAGGGATCGATTGCAATTAAACCAAACACCCCTATTTATAGTTGGAAACAGACAGTTTACACAACCCCGTTCTCTCTCTTCATTTAATGAGCTGTGTCAGTGTGTACGCTTGTACGGCCCCGTGGCCATTGTACTTGTTGTACTATCCAAGATTTTCAAATCTGGGAGTTGACCATGCCTCGTGTCCATGGGTCATAGCGCGTGTCCACAAGGAACCAAGCAATCGAAACCCGAGCAACCTTCAATAAACCAGAATCCCGAAGTACCCGAACTAGCGACTTCTCCTGCAAACCCGAGCATTCAACAAATAACCAGGGTTCAAGAATCGAAATCCTAATCTCTAAACACCCCAAAACCACTAGATCTGCAACAGCAAACCATACGGTGCAAACCTTAGACCTTACGAGCCGTAACTAGAGAATAGGTACGGGCCGTAAACAAGTCAGCGGCGACGACAGCAACAGCAGATCAAGATCTCTGTCCAGCTCTCTCCCTCTCCTGCGATAACCGTGTGAACCGTGTGTTTAACTGAACCTTTGGCTCTGATACCACTTGTTAGGGTATCGGATCAGAGTAGGCTCGAGCGGAAGCGGAACAAACACACAGACACACTAGCAGAAAATAAAGAACACGAGAGTTTACGTGGTTCGGTCAAGGTGACCTACGTCCACGGGTTGCAACTAGGGTTTCACTTTTATTTGATGCTCACAACTGTTTACAGCATGACACAACCTACAATTACATCATAGGTATTTATAGAACAAGATTAAGGTTTCCTACTTGGTCAACAAGTTAACTAAGTGGGCCTAATAACTAGGGCCGACTAACCCTAATTAGGGCCAGCTACCCTAAAGCCTACGAACCCAACAAGTAGCAAATGCATAATTAAGTGCAGTCAGTCAGAAAACATGAGATAAGATAAAGACCTTGCCTTGGAGAAAGAAAGGAAAGAAAGCATGAGGTTGTGTAGTAAATGTATAAGGTACAAACATATATATACGATAAACAAAATTTGACAGTTATTACTTAATAAATATGTATAATTTATATGATTTAAATTAAATAATTAGTAAGTAAAAAAACAAGATTCTCAATAAACATGTGGTTAAATAAAACTTAGTACGAAATGTTGGTACTGCAATATTACAATTCAGCATGCATATTATAAATTGCACAAAGAATGATTATATCATATGTAAATATATTTCAAACAAATTAACAAAGGCTAAATCTTAGCTAAAAACCTAAAATCGTACTAACTATTATTAATTTATAACAGAGAATGAAACCCACACTTCTTATTCATTGAACAACAAATTTCTCTTTAACACGATGCAAACCTTATTCATTGAACAACAAATTTCTCTTTACAGTTGAAAAAAATAAAAAAATAAATAAAGGAATCAAGATATGATTACAAACAGCGTAATTTCCAAGTAATCCAAAAAAGATTTAGATGACATTCAAAATAACTAGGGAAGAGCACCACAAATTCTTCGTATGACTCCTTCTTGACCTGTTAAAGGCCTGATTTCACTCATCTTCACCATTGCAGCTGCAAAATCCGACTTGAACTTTGAAGGATTGTTGCTATATTCTCTAACTATGTTGTCAGTTGATCCGCCACTGAACAACACTTGGTCAGATTCAAGAAGACCCTTCTTTTGTATCAAGTTCTTGAAGTAATTATAATCAAACGAATTAGGTGTCACTAAATCGAGTGGTGCAAGATTTCCGTTGCCGTCGTTGAAAGGGCATCCACGTCTACGCGTGCTAGCAAATCCTGCATCAATATCTGATCCGTTGTTGTATATCCTATCACGGAATAAGAAGCATTGCGCTTGTCCAATGGTATGAGCTCCTGCATTAATCACATCTTCAATATTAGCTCACACTTTGTTATAATGGATGAATCAATTAAACTACATATACGGCAAATAAGCACCTGATAATGCAACCATGTCCCTGGCACTAAGCCCGTTATCACCAAAGGTGGATATAAGTGAGTCTAGCGATGCTTTGAAACTAGGAAGAGCACCGGATTCTGCTAGAAGAAGGCTAGCCGAGGTTGAGTCTCTT
This sequence comes from Helianthus tuberosus, assembly GCA_030545235.1. NCBI lineage: Eukaryota > Viridiplantae > Streptophyta > Magnoliopsida > Asterales > Asteraceae > Helianthus > Helianthus tuberosus. The sequence continues at coordinate 22,309 of JARYGA010061013.1, forward strand.
CTTCCAAGCTTCACAGACCATGATGGACCACCAACCATTTCTGAGGCATCACGGGCAGCCACGGTTAGTACATCCGCACATGATACAACTCCAGGACAGAGTTTTTCAACCTCAGATTTTGCTGCCTCTATCACTTCATAACCTCTTACCGAACCCTTATTAGGCAACGCATTCTTTTCACTAATAATTGAAGGACCATCATCTAGCAAGATTGATGCGTCACAACCCTGCATCAAATGGTACAAAAATCAATACAAATTAATGTTTACATCTTGCAGCTATGGTGGTCATATATATGGTTAAAATAGTACCTGAACAAAGCAGTCATGGAAGTGGAGACGAAGGATCGAAGCTGCCATGCGACGCTCACGAGATATGGCTGTTCGGATGGATGTCCTGATTGTACGTAGTGCATTGGGACATGAAGCGTCATAGAAAGTAGAAGATAACTGTGCTTCACATGGTGTATTGTTTGTAACACAAAGAATTAGTAAGAAGAAGATAGCTGTAATAATATTTGGGGAAGCCATTTGAAAAATAATGCTAATGATGAGAAGTTGAAAGATGGAATGCAAATAAAAGGGCATGAAGGAGGCTTATATAGTGTTTGAGGTAAACCGCGTGGTGAAGATGTCTTTGTTTGATCAACAGTTGTATGATGGGCTGACTTTGTCCTTTGCTCGTTCATGCATCGAAGCTCAGCAAAAATGTTAAAATTTGACATTCTCACCAAGTCAATAAAGTTACTTCTATATTTAAATAGTATTAAACTAACACATGCATCCACTACAGCACTACTTTTCTTTTGTCCCAAGCTGACTATATATAAAAAAGAGTTTATTATAAATAACATTATAAATGTTATTAATAGTTATAAGTTATATTATGACATGTTTATATATAAAAAAGAGTTTATTATAAATAGAGTTAATTACGTTTTTGGCCCCAGTGGTTATATCAATTTTACTATATTAGCCCAAAATAAGAATTTTTAACATATATGTCCCATGATCTCTATAACTAACCATTTTGGCCCCTAAGTCTAACCATTTTAGCCCCCATGGTCTCTATAACTAATCATTTTTGACCCCCATGATCTCTAGACTTAGGGGCCAAAAATGTTAGTTATAGAGACCATGGGGGCAGATATGTTAAAAATTCTTATTTTGGGCTAATATAGTAAAAGTGATATAACCACATGGGCCAAAAACGTAATTTACTCTTATAAATAACATTATAAATGTTATTAATAGTTATAAGTTATATTATGACATGTTTATAAATATAGCGATCTCATATATTTATTTCACTTGCTTGCTAGCTTTTAATGTGATTTTTTCGTAACTCTAGAAGCAAAATAATTAGGCTGACAATATCATGATAAAAAGCCAACTTATTCTGTGAAAAAAAAAACAAACTGTGTGGGGTATAAAAACATGTTTAATTATGAGATTATGAAACACTGTTAAAATTTAAAAACACCAAAAAATGAATTTAAAGACATCTGAAATGATATTTTTTTCATATAGCGCATGGTTGGTTGAATTCTTTATATTGAATTGTTAGATTTAGTTTGATAGTGGGTGAATCTTCTTCTTTAGGTCATATGAAATAGACAAACTCGAATAATTATAATAGACGATTAGTTTTCTAATCATATGAGTGACTTGGTTTATGATACTTATAATCATGTAGTTGGTGTGTCCTGTAAGTAAAATTAGGAATATTATTCATTATAATCAATCCTAATGGAGTTTTTTTTTTCCGAATCAAAGGTGGATGCTAGGTGTGGAGAGGGGGGGGGGGGGGTTGAGATAAAATATGGAGTGTTGTGTGTTCATAAATCCTAATGCGAGCGGACGAACTATGTGAGAGGAGGAAGG
>JARYGA010061013.1:24391-68142 GCA_030545235.1 Helianthus tuberosus
TCTAACAGCCAACATGTTAGGTTCTTGTACTTCTGATATATCAACCATTTGACCAACAACAAGAATCAATCCATCATATTACGGAACATTATCCATGTTTTAATTGATTATTCGACCCGTTTGGCTCATCTAAGGAATCCTCCCTTATGATGACTACCAACGAGTTCTAACCAATTTTTTTGACCCATTATCCAATATAGCGACTTCACCGCTCTAATTCAAAACAACCCTTATTCTAAAATTCAACTACTCATATGAAAATTATCAAAATTTATTTAATGTAACGGGTCAAGTTACATACCTTTTTGTGCACGCCCTTCAACCGCAATTCACCACCGGCTTGTCCACTCGACGTTCCGGTATCCTTTCATATAGAGTTCATTTACATTATGTTTAGAACTCTTTTTAATCATATATCTCATAATAGCCAAAACATCACAATTAGGTGTTTTAACTTCAAAATTCTAGTTTCGAGCCTTCTTTAAGGCATTTCAACAAACACTTTAAAGGCAGAATTTTACATGATCATATAGCAAGTTTCTAGCTTATCACTTAGCCCTAATTTTCACATCAATCAACCATTTTACATGCTTGCTAGCTTCTAAATTTCTGAAATCACTTCAAAAGTGTCAAATTACACTAGAACAACACCAAATTTTCTAGTGTTCATCAAATTACTCAAAACCCACTAATCACCTACAATGGTGTTCATAGGTTTCACTAAAATTTCACATGATTTCAACTTGTATTTGTCTAGGGTTTGTCCATAGACACTATATAGTTCCTAATTCATCATAAAACAAACATACAACTATGAATTTCAGAAATTCCCAATTTCATGAGAATTTCAAACAGAGAATTAGCACCAAATTTTACATACCTTGTAACCCCCTTGTGATGAGGATCACGAATCTATGTTCAGATTTCGATTTGGGACAGAAATTAGCCTTCAATTGGTCAATTTTGTGGAGTTAGGGTTTGGTGAGAAGCTTTGGTCGCTCCCTGCACTCTTGATCGACCAGACACACTGATTGAGTGTTTGGTTTTTGTTTATTTTGTTTTAATAAATTCTAGTTTCAGTTTTTACAAGATTAACCCCTCCTCTTTTGTATAACTTATAGTTTGGCTGTTTTTAACCCTATTATAAATTATCTCTAGACTATTAGCTAACTAGGTTAAAACTCCTAGTTAGTAAATTCTTGTTTATTATACTTTATAATTCTGATATAAAGTTTTATATTTTCGGGGTGTTACACACTCTCTACAACACGCTTAGGGAAACTGCACCCATCGTTGGGTAGCATAGTGATAGTAAGATACTGAGGTCGTCCAAGGACACAAGAGCTTTAAATACCGAAATATCGTCAACGTCTAATTGAACCAAATTTTGAGAAAAGGTTTATAAAAAGTAAAATAAAGAAAGAAACTAAATAAATAAAAGAAACAAATAGACAAGATAGAATCACTTTGTTCCGACTCATCTTTTATGTATCCTTTAATGATTTCTGTACTTTGGGTTTTTTAAGAGATTATCTTAGTTATAGTGGCATGTCCCACTTTTAGAGGAAACGCTACCCTCAGCCATATTGGTCTGAGTCAGCAGGGATACAGTCCCACAAGGCCGGAATATTGAAAGATAATTATGTAAGTTATTATTGCAAAATGTGGCATGTCCCTCTTTTGGAGGCAATGCTACCCTTAGCCATATTGGTCTGAGTCTATAGGGATATAGTCCCGCAAGGTCGGTTTCAAGCTTTAATAGTAATTTATATATAAGGGATTCAAGCCGTTCTTACTTCCCCCGATTTGATGCTATCTGCCACAAAGGAAGTTCTAATAAGCTTGAATCAAGTCCTCGCAGGATCTATACACTGAACGATGCAAGAACTTTCCCTAAACCACCCTTCTAACCCCTTTCCAGGCAGTTAACGCGCTTTATATAGACCGTAAAGACACGAATGAGTGAATCAACAAAATATGAAGAGATGATAGAATAAAGTTCACTTTCAATATTAAAAAACTAGTTATTAAAGTCATTAATACAAACCTAATTAAAAAGCTAACCAATGATTGGAAATCAAAAGTAATACATAAAAGATTTTGTCTTCACCAAGTGATGTAAGAGATTAGCCAAGCATGGCCATAGTTTGACAAAGGCTCTTACGATCGATCTTGGATTCCGAGACTACTACGCAATCTAACTTCTACAATTGTGGTAGATGATGGTGGTGATGTGGTGGTGGAGTGGTGGCAGGTGTGAGAGAAGTGGTTTGCCTAGGGATCGATTGCAATTAAACCAAACACCCCTATTTATAGTTGGAAACAGACAGTTTACACAACCCCGTTCTCTCTCTTCATTTAATGAGCTGTGTCAGTGTGTACGCTTGTACGGCCCCGTGGCCATTGTACTTGTTGTACTATCCAAGATTTTCAAATCTGGGAGTTGACCATGCCTCGTGTCCATGGGTCATAGCGCGTGTCCACAAGGAACCAAGCAATCGAAACCCGAGCAACCTTCAATAAACCAGAATCCCGAAGTACCCGAACTAGCGACTTCTCCTGCAAACCCGAGCATTCAACAAATAACCAGGGTTCAAGAATCGAAATCCTAATCTCTAAACACCCCAAAACCACTAGATCTGCAACAGCAAACCATACGGTGCAAACCATAGACCTTACGAGACGTAACCAGAGAATAGGTACGGGCCGTAAACAAGTCAGCGGCGACGACAGCAACAGCTGTAGGACCGAGTTTCGTGACCGAAACCGTGATTCGTGTGAGATCGGTTCAAGACGGGAGAGATTAGAGATGATAAACAAACAACTTTGTATTAATCCGGTAGTAAAACATTACAAATCGGCCCGATTAACAAGCTAACCGAACCATACCAAAGGAGTACACATCCGGGGAGAGACCAAGTGGTGATCTCTCCCGGTGAGGTCTCAAACCTCCTAAAATCTCCAAGTGTTTGAAATGACAAGGGTTTTCTATTTATAGTCACACCCCTTGTCTTGCAAACACACACGGTCAACCGAATAACCCTCTCGTTTGACCACTTCAAACGAGCGGGTCTATACACGTTCGATAGACCGTTTCACTAACTATTACAAATTCAGCGTAAAATAAAAACTAATCTATTCGACAAGCATCGGACACAAAATCTGCATCAACAAATTCCCCCTTGTCCGTTGCTGTCGAATGCTGAAAATGCAACTGCAATCGATCTTCAGTCAAGTATTCATCTTCTCTGTATTAACAAATTCCCCCTTGACCGATGATCCATGTAAGTAGTATCTTGACGCTCCTTGTAAAATATTTCCCCCTTAAAGTACGCGTATCCGTGTTGGGTGTTGTGCAATTTCCTTAATTGACCGATCTTCCGCTGATCTTCCAATACTCCAACCGGCATTTGATAAAGGTTCCATTCTTTTAAAAACTGCATCAAGTCTTGATCTTGTCATAAGAACTCTATTTCATACAAGCATACTACATTGATAGAGATTTCTGGTGAACTGTCTTTTGTAAACCGTCTTTGTGGAATCGACCAAGTAATGCACTTTAATCTTCAGCATCAACACTCAGGAAAGTCAGCTAGACCAAGTGTATCCCTTGCAAGCTCAACCAAACGGCACGCTTAGTTGAACTACATCCGGATCTCATTGTCTCGCCTTTGTGAAGTTGACCACGTAATGCACTACAGATCTTCAGCATCAGTACTCAGGAAGTCAGCTTGACCAAGTACATCGTTTGCAAACTCAACGAATTGAGTTACCCCCAGATCCCTGTAAAATCCCAAAGAAACATCAAACCCAAAACCGAATCCTGCAGGTCTTCAGCCTTGAACTATCAGCTTTCATAAGGATCCCCCCAGGTCTTCAGTAAACAGCGCTTTGAAACAACTGTCGACTTTAGATACCTGTATGTTTCCGTGCAAAACCCTTCACGCTGGCTGGAGAATTAATTAAAATCCTCAAATATGTGTCTGTGCAAAACATTCCACGCCGAACCTTTAGTATCACCAGAAAATCACAAACTCTACCACCTGTGATTGCGTTTAGAAATTTACCGAAGAAATTCATCATACGTTTTATTCCCCCATTTGTTTGGTAAGATCTCTAAACCTTAACAGATTCCCTCCACTTCAAAGGAACTGTCGTCAACTTTCCAATGTTCACCAATTCCCTTCACTTAGCGGAACTGTCGTCAATCTTCATTGAATGTTCTCGGTTCCGAAAAATCACGAAAACGACTTTCTTCTTTGCATATTCTAGTTGAATAAGAACGTCCCCTAGTACCCCGTAGGATCCGACTTGTATCCCTCCAAAGACTTTGTGAACTCGTTAGGACCGGTATTCATATTCTAGGTTCATTCATTCGTTACCAAATGCGAGAATATGACAATAAACAAAAAGATTTCTTCGTTGCATATTCTAGTTGATAAAGAAATTTCGCCTAGTACCCCGTAGGATCCGACTTGTATCCCTCCAAAGACTTTGTGAACTCGTTAGGACCGGTATTGACATTCTAGGTTCATACGTTCGTTTTCAAATGCGAGAATATGACAATAAACAAAATGCTTTCGAACATTTACGAATAACCGATAACAATCATAAATATTGACGTGCGGAAGTGAACATACCGTTCCGTTTTTGGCCCATAGTAGTCAAGTACCAAATTTGACGTTTGAGTCGGTAACCGTGACTACCCCACATTCAAAATAAAAATCATGTTTTCATCAAGCTTCATCATCTTTTGTTTTCATCATTCCGCATCATCCCGCGCGCTGGTTTGGCGCGCTCTCGAACCCGTACAAATTTGACGTTGAAATTTAGAAGCACGGTTCAAATAAACTTCACGAACACCCGACCCCATGTGCATGTAGCTACCTTTGAATCTTGGCCCAATTAAGAGTTGCCATCACACATTCACTAGAGCCCATCTAAGATACTTGAGGGTCCATTAGAAATCCAAGACCCATAAGTCAAGCCCAACTGCCCAATAGTCTTGAAGATCCATTAAAGCAAAGCCCTCTAATCTCTTGAATTTCGTGGCCCTCTTAAAAAAATAATACAAATAAAGGATCAGTTCAACAATTTTGACCAAACCACCTTTTCACTTTTGCAAACCCCTATTCATCTTCGATACACACATATCCACCAGACATCCAAAACTTCTTTCTTTACCAAACATCAACAACTTCAAGGCCCTTTATCTCTCTTCAATTCTATTAGGCAGACACAAAAGAACAACACCCAAACCAAAATCCCAAAAAAAAAATAAAAATTGCAGACATCATCTTCAATCATCGATGAACAATCAAAACCCACATCAGATTTCACCATTGAAGCTATTACAAGCTCCTCTTTTCACCAATCACATAACCGCAACTGTTTGCCTTTATACCTTTGCTGGCCGAAATCAAGAGCCAGCTGTTGAAGTTGTTCCTCCGACATACCCAGAAGCACGTTTGAATCTGGTGGAGAAATCTTTGGTTTAGTGACGGTGGTGGTAATGGGGACATCGACGAAGGTACAACATCAGTGGCCACCATCTTGTTCTGCGATCGATTCGGAGTGGGAAGCCGTTGGTTACTCCCTTGATGTTTGATGCAAGCATGTTGTGGGTTGTCCAATTTCTTTTAATTTCTAATGAAACCCAAAACCACTGAAATCAAACATTGAGAATTTTTTATTTTATTTTTTTTTAACTAATGATTCAGTTTCGTGGACCAAGAGTAACATAAATCTGTTTCGTCGAAGTAATCATTCATTTCAGTTTCGTCGTTGGTTTTCTGTTTCGTGGGGGGTGGATATGAAGAAACCCTAGTTCTCTTTAACCGCCGCCAAGAACATCAAGAACACAGCACTGTTTATTTTGCAGATTTGACGAAAATCACATATTTGATGATGAAAACTTGAAATACATGGTGTAAAACATAAAACATAACCCTCTGATGCATTTCGTTTCAGGTCAGACCCATCCATTCGGGTCAGATCTGGGTTTTTCTTCTTTTACACCTTTTTAACATCTTGAACAAAAAGCACAAAAATCACAGATCTAGAGCACATGTGATTTAGTAAACGGTTAGATTTACTAAATCGGGCACCATGGCTCTGATACCAATTGTAGGACCGAGTTTCGTGACCGAAACCGTGATTCGTGTGAGATCGGTTCAAGACGGGAGAGATTAGAGAGATAAACGAACAACTTCTTTGTATTAATCCGTTAGTAAAACATTACAAATCGGCCCGATTAACAAGCTAACCGAACCATACCAAAGGAGTACACATCCGGGGAGAGACCAAGTGGTGATCTCTCCCGGTGAGGTCTCAAACCTCCTAAAATCTCCAAGTGTTTGAAATGACAAGGGTTTTCTATTTATAGTCACACCCCTTGTCTTGCAAACACACACGGTCAACCGAATAACCCTCTCGTTTGACCACTTCAAACGAGCGGGTCTATACACGTTCGATAGACCGTTTCACTAACTATTACAAATTCAGCGTAAAATAAAAACTAATCTATTCGACAAGCATCAGACACAAAATCTGCATCAACAACAGCAGATCAAGATCTCTGTCAAGCTCTCTCCCTCTCCTGCGATAACCGTGTGAACCGTGTGTTTAACTGAACCTTTGGCTCTGATACCACTTGTTAGGGTATCAGATCAGAGTAGGCTCGAGCGGAAGCGGAACAAACACACAGACACACTAGCAGAAAATAAAGAACACGAGAGTTTACGTGGTTCGGTCAAGGTGACCTACGTCCACGGGTTGCAACTAGGGTTTCACTTTTATTTGATGCTCACAACTGTTTACAGCATGACACAACCTACAATTACATCATAGGTATTTATAGAACAAGATTAAGGTTTCCTACTTGGTCAACAAGTTAACTATGTGGGCCTAATAACCAGGGCCGACTAACCCTAATTAGGGCCAGCTACCCTAAAGCCTACGAACCCAACAAGTAGTAAATTTTTTTTTGAACAACAACAACGAAACTTTATTCAACCAAACAAAAGATCCAACGCATAGCAAGATGCTACGCGATACATCTTTCAGCTCAAGAGTACAGCCCGGATTACAATCAAGTTCATACAATATCTGGAAAGAACAAAACACAAGAGATAATGCTAACGCTCTAAGGTGGATCGTTCCAAAAACTAAAATTTCTCCATTCGTTCCATGTTATACCATTATGCCTTGACCTCAACTTGATCCAATCAAACGCTTCTTCCTTTATTTCTTCCACCAATTTGCCCGGGCTTGTGAGTGTGTCGTTGAAAACTTTATTATTTCTATTCTTCCAGAGGTACCAGCCGGCTAGGAGATGGATTGCGAAAATTATTTTTACCTTGTTTCTAGGCCATTCCGATTTCTCTTGCAGTCTTGTTCTCATATCTTCGCCATGACTCCTGATCGGTATTTTCATCCAAGACCATAAGTGTAACCAAACTTCTTTAGCTACCGGGCATAGCATAATAATGTGATTTGCAGTTTCAGGGGCTGAACCGCAAACTTTGCACTCTACCGACCCCATCTGAACTCCTCTGTGACTTAAAGCAACCAATGTTGGTATCTTCTCTTCAATGGCTCTCCATATAAACAGGTTTACCTTGGCCGTTGCGATCTTGCTCCATTCCAAGCTGTTTGGTTCTGCATTCATATCCACTATACCCGCCAATTCCTTCCTGATCTCCTTCACCGAATAGCCTATCGCTGTGCTGTCTTTCCACCTCCAGACGTCCGCATTTCGGCCCATCGCTTGCTGGAGTAATAGCTCTTTCAAATTCTCCCACTCGTTTTTTTCTTCGGTACAATTAGGGAGTCTGCTCCACTTCCAATCCCACAATAATCCACCCTGATTCCTAATGTAATTATTCTGCACTTTATTCCTTTTATCTTTGGCCAAGCCAAAAATAAACGGGTATTCCTCCTTCAGTGGCCGATTGGATGCCCACGTATCCAACCAAAACATCGTTTTGTCTCCTTTACCCACCTTGTTCCTTAGACTATTGTCCACTACGATGCCCTCCTTATTAAATTCCTGTTCCATACCGACGATAGCTTTCCAAACCCCGGCTAGTGTTTTCTTTACCGGGATGTTTTTAATCAAACTTCTGTTCCGATGAATTGCTTCTATAACCTTTACCCAAAGCTGCTCCGGCTCCTCTTTAAACCTCCACCTCCACTTCATCAGTAAAGCTATATTCATTTCTCTAATCCCCCCCACACCGAGGCCACCCATGTTTTTAGAGCCAATTATTCTTTCCCACTTCATCCAGCGGATCCTGTTTACGCCCCCGCCTCCACCCCATAGAAAACGTCTTCTAATTCCTTCTAATGTTTTTATTACCTTTTTCGGGGCTTTATATAATGATAAAAAGTAGTTTGGTAAGGATCCCAAAACCGACTTGATTAGTGTAAGTCTACCCGCAAACGACAGTAACTTTGCCTTCCAAATTGACAATCTCTTGTTGAATTTATCGATCACATCTTTCCAGTTCCCAACCCTGTTCATATTTGACCCAACCTTAAGACCCAAGTATGTGAACGGAAATCGACCCATCTTGCATTTCATGGCGTGGGCCATGCTCTCGATTTCTATTTCGTTTGGCCCAATCCCATATAGGAAGCTTTTTTTGTGGTTCACTTTTAACCCCGACATTAAATAGAAAAGTCTCAAGATTCTACGTAACGTTTTCAAGTTTTTCTCGTCCCATAACCCCATAAAGATGGAGTCATCCGCAAAGAACAAATGTGATAACCGGGGACCGTTGTTTGGCAAAGCTAACCCGTTGTACGAACCAGTATCAATCGCCTTAGCCATCAGAACTTGCAACCCTTCCATTGCGATTGTGAATAAGAATGGGGATAGCGGATCGCCCTGTCTTAAGCCTCTCTTGTATTGAAACTCCCCCGTCGGAGAGCCATTGACTAGAACCGATGCTTTACCGGAAAATAGAATGCCCATCATCCAAGTCTTCCACTTCGATGGGAATCCCATATGCGTAAGTACGGTAATTAAAAACTTCCAGTTTAATGTGTCATATGCTTTCTCGATGTCTGCTTTAAATATTGAACTATCATTAACAACAGGATATTTCGGTGATCCTGCCGACGTCGGAAGGGATGTTGTCTCAAGAGTCACACGGGGAAAACGAAAAATCTGGGGAAGTGGAGTCATCCCAAGAGTCACCTAGGAAGGAGGAAAATGCGAATAAACCAAAGAATTCTGCTCTCGAAAAGACTGACACAATCCCCAATGTCTTGCCACCTAATGGAATTAACAGCAGTGATATTCCCAATAATGATTGCTTGCAGGCTGAAAGTCAATCTGAAGTGCACGTCGGTTTCAAGCTTTATTAGTACCGCAAGGTCGGTTTCAAGCTTTATTAGTAGTTTATATATATGGGATTCAAGCCGTTCTTACTTCCCCCGATTTGATGCTATCTGCCTCAAAGGAAGTTCTAATAAGCTTGAATCAAGTCCTCGCAGGATCTATACACTGAACGATGCAAGAACTTTCCCTAAACCACCCTTCTAACCCCCTTCCAGGCAGTTAACGCGCTTTATATAGACCGTAAAGACACGAATGAGTGAATCAACAAAATATGAAGAGATGATAGAATAAAGTTCACTTTCAATATTAAAAAACTAGTTATTAAAGACATTAATACAAACCTAATTAAAAAGCTAACCAATGATTGGAAATCAAAAGTAATACATAAAAGATTTTGTCTTCACCAAGTGATGTAAGAGATTAGCCAAGCATGGCCATAGTTTGACAAAGGCTCTTACGATCGATCTTGGATTCCGAGACTACTACGCAATCTAACTTCTACAATTGTGGTGGATGATGGTGGTGATGTGGTGGTGGAGTGGTGGCAGGTGTGAGAAAAGTGGTTTGCCTAGGGATCGATTGCAATTAAACCAAACACCCCTATTTATAGTTGGAAACAGACAGTTTACACAACCCCGTTCTCTCTCTTCATTTAATGAGCTGTGTCAGTGTGTACGCTTGTACGGCCCCGTGGCCATTGTACTTGTTGTACTATCCAAGATTTTCAAATCTGGGAGTTGACCATGCCTCGTGTCCATGGGTCATAGCGCGTGTCCACAAGGAACCAAGCAATCGAAACCCGAGCAACCTTCAATAAACCAGAATCCCGAAGTACCCGAACTAGCGACTTCTCCTGCAAACCCGAGCATTCAACAAATAACCAGGGTTCAAGAATCGAAATCCTAATCTCTAAACACCCCAAAACCACTAGATCTGCAACAGCAAACCATACGGTGCAAACCTTAGACCTTACGAGCCGTAACTAGAGAATAGGTACGGGCCGTAAACAAGTCAGCGGCGACGACAGCAACAGCAGATCAAGATCTCTGTCCAGCTCTCTCCCTCTCCTGCGATAACCGTGTGAACCGTGTGTTTAACTGAACCTTTGGCTCTGATACCACTTGTTAGGGTATCGGATCAGAGTAGGCTCGAGCGGAAGCGGAACAAACACACAGACACACTAGCAGAAAATAAAGAACACGAGAGTTTACGTGGTTCGGTCAAGGTGACCTACGTCCACGGGTTGCAACTAGGGTTTCACTTTTATTTGATGCTCACAACTGTTTACAGCATGACACAACCTACAATTACATCATAGGTATTTATAGAACAAGATTAAGGTTTCCTACTTGGTCAACAAGTTAACTAAGTGGGCCTAATAACTAGGGCCGACTAACCCTAATTAGGGCCAGCTACCCTAAAGCCTACGAACCCAACAAGTAGCAAATGCATAATTAAGTGCAGTCAGTCAGAAAACATGAGATAAGATAAAGACCTTGCCTTGGAGAAAGAAAGGAAAGAAAGCATGAGGTTGTGTAGTAAATGTATAAGGTACAAACATATATATACGATAAACAAAATTTGACAGTTATTACTTAATAAATATGTATAATTTATATGATTTAAATTAAATAATTAGTAAGTAAAAAAACAAGATTCTCAATAAACATGTGGTTAAATAAAACTTAGTACGAAATGTTGGTACTGCAATATTACAATTCAGCATGCATATTATAAATTGCACAAAGAATGATTATATCATATGTAAATATATTTCAAACAAATTAACAAAGGCTAAATCTTAGCTAAAAACCTAAAATCGTACTAACTATTATTAATTTATAACAGAGAATGAAACCCACACTTCTTATTCATTGAACAACAAATTTCTCTTTAACACGATGCAAACCTTATTCATTGAACAACAAATTTCTCTTTACAGTTGAAAAAAATAAAAAAATAAATAAAGGAATCAAGATATGATTACAAACAGCGTAATTTCCAAGTAATCCAAAAAAGATTTAGATGACATTCAAAATAACTAGGGAAGAGCACCACAAATTCTTCGTATGACTCCTTCTTGACCTGTTAAAGGCCTGATTTCACTCATCTTCACCATTGCAGCTGCAAAATCCGACTTGAACTTTGAAGGATTGTTGCTATATTCTCTAACTATGTTGTCAGTTGATCCGCCACTGAACAACACTTGGTCAGATTCAAGAAGACCCTTCTTTTGTATCAAGTTCTTGAAGTAATTATAATCAAACGAATTAGGTGTCACTAAATCGAGTGGTGCAAGATTTCCGTTGCCGTCGTTGAAAGGGCATCCACGTCTACGCGTGCTAGCAAATCCTGCATCAATATCTGATCCGTTGTTGTATATCCTATCACGGAATAAGAAGCATTGCGCTTGTCCAATGGTATGAGCTCCTGCATTAATCACATCTTCAATATTAGCTCACACTTTGTTATAATGGATGAATCAATTAAACTACATATACGGCAAATAAGCACCTGATAATGCAACCATGTCCCTGGCACTAAGCCCGTTATCACCAAAGGTGGATATAAGTGAGTCTAGCGATGCTTTGAAACTAGGAAGAGCACCGGATTCTGCTAGAAGAAGGCTAGCCGAGGTTGAGTCTCTTCTTCCAAGCTTCACAGACCATGATGGACCACCAACCATTTCTGAGGCATCACGGGCAGCCACGGTTAGTACATCCGCACATGATACAACTCCAGGACAGAGTTTTTCAACCTCAGATTTTGCTGCCTCTATCACTTCATAACCTCTTACCGAACCCTTATTAGGCAACGCATTCTTTTCACTAATAATTGAAGGACCATCATCTAGCAAGATTGATGCGTCACAACCCTGCATCAAATGGTACAAAAATCAATACAAATTAATGTTTACATCTTGCAGCTATGGTGGTCATATATATGGTTAAAATAGTACCTGAACAAAGCAGTCATGGAAGTGGAGACGAAGGATCGAAGCTGCCATGCGACGCTCACGAGATATGGCTGTTCGGATGGATGTCCTGATTGTACGTAGTGCATTGGGACATGAAGCGTCATAGAAAGTAGAAGATAACTGTGCTTCACATGGTGTATTGTTTGTAACACAAAGAATTAGTAAGAAGAAGATAGCTGTAATAATATTTGGGGAAGCCATTTGAAAAATAATGCTAATGATGAGAAGTTGAAAGATGGAATGCAAATAAAAGGGCATGAAGGAGGCTTATATAGTGTTTGAGGTAAACCGCGTGGTGAAGATGTCTTTGTTTGATCAACAGTTGTATGATGGGCTGACTTTGTCCTTTGCTCGTTCATGCATCGAAGCTCAGCAAAAATGTTAAAATTTGACATTCTCACCAAGTCAATAAAGTTACTTCTATATTTAAATAGTATTAAACTAACACATGCATCCACTACAGCACTACTTTTCTTTTGTCCCAAGCTGACTATATATAAAAAAGAGTTTATTATAAATAACATTATAAATGTTATTAATAGTTATAAGTTATATTATGACATGTTTATATATAAAAAAGAGTTTATTATAAATAGAGTTAATTACGTTTTTGGCCCCAGTGGTTATATCAATTTTACTATATTAGCCCAAAATAAGAATTTTTAACATATATGTCCCATGATCTCTATAACTAACCATTTTGGCCCCTAAGTCTAACCATTTTAGCCCCCATGGTCTCTATAACTAATCATTTTTGACCCCCATGATCTCTAGACTTAGGGGCCAAAAATGTTAGTTATAGAGACCATGGGGGCAGATATGTTAAAAATTCTTATTTTGGGCTAATATAGTAAAAGTGATATAACCACATGGGCCAAAAACGTAATTTACTCTTATAAATAACATTATAAATGTTATTAATAGTTATAAGTTATATTATGACATGTTTATAAATATAGCGATCTCATATATTTATTTCACTTGCTTGCTAGCTTTTAATGTGATTTTTTCGTAACTCTAGAAGCAAAATAATTAGGCTGACAATATCATGATAAAAAGCCAACTTATTCTGTGAAAAAAAAAACAAACTGTGTGGGGTATAAAAACATGTTTAATTATGAGATTATGAAACACTGTTAAAATTTAAAAACACCAAAAAATGAATTTAAAGACATCTGAAATGATATTTTTTTCATATAGCGCATGGTTGGTTGAATTCTTTATATTGAATTGTTAGATTTAGTTTGATAGTGGGTGAATCTTCTTCTTTAGGTCATATGAAATAGACAAACTCGAATAATTATAATAGACGATTAGTTTTCTAATCATATGAGTGACTTGGTTTATGATACTTATAATCATGTAGTTGGTGTGTCCTGTAAGTAAAATTAGGAATATTATTCATTATAATCAATCCTAATGGAGTTTTTTTTTTCCGAATCAAAGGTGGATGCTAGGTGTGGAGAGGGGGGGGGGGGGGTTGAGATAAAATATGGAGTGTTGTGTGTTCATAAATCCTAATGCGAGCGGACGAACTATGTGAGAGGAGGAAGGAAAGAGAGAAAGGGAAGAGCGGATGTGATTGTCAAAGTTTAAAATTGTTTGGAGACTATACTAATCAAATGCCAGCTAGTGTGTTTTAAAACAAAAAAGCAATCCATCTATATAAATAATAAAATCATTCCCTTTAGTTGTGTTTTATAGACTACGCGACAAATATATATTAGTGTCGTCTTGAGATCTGGACCGAGTCAACCATAAAATTATGTTTTATTATGAAGATGTTCACATGTGTGTCTATACATGTGGAGCCTTTTAAAATTTGTAGGTTGATATATGTATGGATATGAATTTGACTAATAATTGTTTTTTTATAATAAATAGTATGTATTGGATGTGTTAATAATTTTTGTTTATCCTGGGAGAACAAAATGTAAACACATGACAAGAAATGTAAATATGAGACTACTAAGCCCGAAATTGTGAAAAGCAAATTGATACAATTTAAAAAAAAACAATACATATTTTTTTATTTATATATATAATATAATCTAGTTTTTTTCAATATTAGTTTGTTGCATTTATATAATATAAATTTATATAATATAAATTATTAACATTTGGCCACTTTATGGTATTATACCTTTTGCATATTGGCTTTCTTTGACAATTTGCTGTTTACGTTTTGTTTTAGGGGAGTGAGGGTGGTCACTAATGATGAAATTATATCACTCACAAACATTCAATCATGTTCCGCCATGTCAGCAACCACTTTTCTATCACTCACAAACATTCTTTAGCGGCGGTGGTTATCCCTAGTGATAGCATTCCAATGTACAAGTATTAATACACAATGTACAAGTCAAACACATACATTCAACAATTTTTCAACGCGTGATATTATCAACGCGTTAAAGTTTCACGATTGATTGGAATAGGTGGCGGCGGTGTTCTATACTTTTTCACGCGTGATGTATGGCTATAACACTCCCACCCCCAGTGGCCTTAGTGACTATACAATATTTTTATATGTTGCGCGTACTTGCAGGTGTAAAGTTGTCTCCCTTTTCGTATATTTTGCTTACTTCACTATCTGCATGCTCTGGGTTTATAGAATTCTCTCTTTTTAGGTATGTTCGATTCCTTTTTCGATGTAAATTTCTCGGAAATTGTCGTGTCGTCATTTTACTTTCTTTCTTTTTCTCATACTTTGAGGAAATTTTGTTTTTGGTTTATTGTTTTTTGAATATATTTTGATTAAAGCCTTTGTTGACTTCAATTGTATTGTTACCGGTGTTCAGTTATAAACTTTTTCTTTTGATTTTGTTATAGACGTGTCACTTTTGTTTTTCCATGTGAAATGGGTAATTCAATTTTTTTTTTTGAATTCTACAAATATTTGTGTGTGTATGATTTGTGTAAAGGTTTATTGCTATGTATGTGAGTTCCAAAGTATCTAATTTAGGTTATGTTATATCTGGATTTTTTTATTGTTTTTTTTAAATTTAATATACTTTTTTTGATAGTTTATTCTTTGGTATTAATAGTTTAGACTGTGATATGCTTAGAATTCTAGTTACAAGTTCGTCTATAATGGAAGTGTTAAATCACACAATTTTATATCTTTACCGACAATCAATTATATAATGCATGATTTTGAAATCATAAAAAAATGTTATGATTATTTATAAATGACCAGACCTATATACACATTTGTATCTTTAACTTTACCTATAAAATTTAAAAAGGTTTTTCTCTTTCGTTAACCACCATAGGTTTCCTCGTTATGAAAAAAGAAAGACATGTGCTTCTTTTCTAACTAGGTGGTTTCCTAGGATAAACAATTTCATTCCAAGGATCTAAACATGTTCGATTTCATTTCTTTCAGTAAATTTTTATCTTATTATGCTTGTTGAATAAGGAACACAAATTAAACAGGTTAATTACATCTCAAAAAGATATATAATCTTTTTGAAGTAATGCATTTTTTATATCGGAATACACTGATAACAGATGTTGGGGGTGCAGTGGATAATTTTTTTAAAGTTTTTAATTATTAATTAATATATAAACCTATGATCTAGTTTTATTTCACCATTTATTTTTTTTCTTTCAGTTTTTTATTAGTCAACCACCGCATTTCACAATTCAAATTTCGATAACACACCTTAGTGAACGGTGAAACTACTCTGCACATATGATTCCCATCTGATGTAGTTCTTTTTTTTTTACATTTCAAATTCATTGTAACACAAACTCTTGATATTCTTATAATCATATAGTTGGTGTGTCCTGTAAGTAAAATTAGGAATATTACTCATTATAATCAATCCTAATGGAGTTTTTTTTTTTCGAATCAAAGGTGGATGCTAGGTGGAGAGGGGGGGGGGGGGGTTGAGATGAAATAAGGAGTGTTGTGTGTTCATAAATCCTAATGCGAGCGGACGAACTATGTGAGAGGAGGAAGGAAAGAGAGAAAGGGAAAAACGGATGTGATTGTCAAAGTTTAAAATTGTTTGGAGACTATACTAATCAAATGCCAGCTAGTGTGTTTTAAAACAAAAAAGCAATCCATCTATATAAATAATAAAATCATTCCCTTTAGTTGTGTTTTATAGACTACGTGACAAATATATATTAGTATCGTCCTGAGATCTGGACCGAGTCAACCATAAAATTATGTTTTATTATGAAGATGTTCACATGTGTGTCTATACATGTGGAGCCTTTTAAAATTTGTAGGTTGATATATCTATGGAAATGAATTTGACTAATAATTTTTTTTATAATAAATAGTATGTACTGGATGTGTTAATAATTTTTGTTTATCTTGGGAAAACAAAATGTAAAGACTTGACAAGAAATGTAAATATGAGACTACTAAGCCTGAAATTGTGAAAAGCAAATTGATACAATTTAAAAAAAAATACATACTTTTTTATTTATATTTATAATATAATCTAGTTTTTTTCAATATTAGTTTGTAGCATTTATATAATATCAGTTATTAACATTTGGCCACTTTATGGTATTGTACCCCTCGCATATTGGCTTTCTTTGACAATTTGTTGTTTACGTTTTGTTTTAGTGACTATACAAGGTTTTTATATGTTACGTGTACTTTAAGGTGTAAAGTTGTCTCCCTTTTAGTATTTTTTGCTTACTTCACTTTCTGCATGCTCTGGGTTTCTAGAATTCTCTCTTTGTAGGTATGTTCGATTCCTTTTTCGATGTAAATTTCTCGGATGTGTTAATAATTATTGTATATATACGCTGCGTATAGACCTTTAAGGAGCGTATATAAAGGTCTGAAATGTCTTTTATACCCTTGTGTTGAGGCTATACGAAGCCAAATACAAGGGTTTTTATATGTTACGTGTACTTTAAGGTGTAAAGTTGTCTCCCTTTTAGTATTTTTTGCTTACTTCACTTTCTGCATGCTCTGGGTTTCTAGAATTCTCTCTTTGTAGGTATGTTCGATTCCTTTTTCGATGTAAATTTCTCGGATGTGTTAATAATTATTGTATATATACGCTGCGTATAGACCTTTAAGGAGCGTATATAAAGGTCTGAAATGTCTTTTAAGGAGCGTACTTTGTCAGTCCTTGTCTGTTGACTTTGGCCAAAGCGCCCCGCTATGGCCAAAGCGGGGCGCTTCGAGTGTGCAAAAAGACAAAAAGTGTTGGCTGTAATTTGTGTTGTTTTTTTTTGAAATAGGTGGGATGTGGGTTAGTTTGGTAGTGTTTTTTGGAGGAAAAAATTGTATTTGAGTTTTATAATACGTTGTTTTATAATTACGTTTTTTTACGTCATTATTTTTATAGAACGTATATAATATAAGTGCGTCTTTATAAACTGTTAACCTAGTTTATTTTGTTAAATTAAACGAACACGTTAAATAAATTGTACAGAAAGCCATAAGAATTAAACGTAAACAATCCAAAACCAACGTGATGTAAATATATATCAGTTTGTACATACAAAACAAAAAGGTACAACTGACTACATAATACATAACAAAACACTATACAAACAAACTAAGGTACTAATCCTCGTGCGGTGGGGACGGTGGGAGGGGAAGTGGAGGCAACCCAGCGACCTCTCGTAGAGAAACGAGCGTCTCGATGATCCAGTCCTGGCGTGCGGCCTGGCGTCTCAGGCGCCGGTCGAAGTCCCGAGCCACCTCACGCGCTACCGGAGGCAGGTCAGCGTAAACGTGCTGCGGGTACTGTGGCGGCTCCGGAGCTGGCTGAACTGGTGGTACCAGGATCTCCTCGATATGCTCCTCCTGAGCCGGATCCTCTAATACAGGCTCAGGCTGAGCCTGAGCCTCAGCCTCAGCCTGAGGCTGGCCCGGGAACTCATCGAGTCCCAGAGCCTGTAGCTGAGCCTGCCGAGCGGCCGCCTGCTCAGCAGGAGGGGCCAACACTCCAGGCCTCAACTCAATAACAACCGGGATGACCTCCGGCACCGGCTCCTGCTGCCAAATCTGCCCGTCCATGCCCCTAAACCTCAGACCAACATCAAAGCGACGGGTGATCTGCATGCTAGAAACTGACGCGCGGCCCAACCTGGTAGACGGGACCGGATCGGACAGCAGCGGATCTCCCTCGAGCACGATCCCGAGCGAGCGTGCGATGGCGGTGATGAATGAGCCAGTGTGCACCCACCCGCGGAGCTGCCGGTGGTATGCGGTGGCAAAGTAATCTGCCAGGCAGGCTGCTAGATTGCAGGGCTGGCCCCGCAGTAGGCAGTATAGAAAGAAAAGGTCACTGAGGTTGACCTTCTCCCTGCTGGCACCCCGCGGCACGATAGTTGCCGCGATAACATGCTGCAAGTATCGGAACAAGGGGTCTCTAATGGAGGTGGCCTTTTGCCAGGATCTCCCAAAGGGTCTAATGGAAATGGACCTCCAGAAACTGATAAGCGTCTGCCTGTCCATCATCGTAACCGCCTGCGTATATAAATCAGTATCAATCTCGGCCTCTGTGTACAAACCTGTATAAACAAATAATATTAAATAAACAAATGATATTAAATAAACAAATAACATTAAATAAACAAATAACATTAAATAAATAAATAATAATAATAAACAAATAATATTAAATAAACAAATAACATTAAATAAACAAATGATATTAAATATAAAATAATAAATAATATTATTTAAACAAACCTGTATGCACAACAAACTGCCGCACACTCATCTGAAACTCCTGACCGGCGAGACGGAATGTAACCTCGTGGACTGGAAAATCCGGGTCCTCGACGTAATCCGCCGGATGCGGCACGTATGTAAACGTGGAAAGAAACTCCCACGTAACCTCAGGATACGAGTCCTCCATCGCTAACTCAAATAGGCGCGACCAAGGAGTATCTAGTCCAACTATCCCACGCGCCCGCGCGGCCTCTCCCACGGTCTCCAGCAGGCCCCAGTCTATCCCTACATGCTCCCCAATGGGGATGGCGCGCAACCTCGCGCATCTCCCCCTCGCCCGTGACGCCGCCGGAAACTGCAGGTACGGACATGCCGGCTCTCCCTGCTCTCCCACATCTCCCTCAGCCTCCATATGCTCAATCTCGTCATCAGAAGAATCCATCCCTGCACGTTGATAAGATAATATTAAATATAAAATAATAAACAAATAATATTATTTAAACAATTTAAATAATAAACAAATAATATTAAATATAATTTAAATAATAAACAAATAATATTATTTATATAAATTTAAATAATAAACAAATAATATTAAATATAAAATAATAAACAAATATTAAATATAATTTAAATAATAAACAAACAATATTAAACAAATAATATTAAACAAATAATATTAAACAAATAATATTAAACAAATAATATTAAAAAAAAATAAACATGAACTAAAGCGCCGCGCTTTGGCCTCGGCGCGGCGCTTTGGTTCTTCGTGATGAAGAACAGCCCCCCCCCCCAATCGATCCAAACGCCCAAATCAATCAAATATCAAACATTTACAGTTAAAGAAAATGACTAAGGGTGTTCGATTTACCTTTTTAGCGGTCGAAAGATTGAAAACGAAGATATCCGGATCGAAGTGTGTGTAATCGCACCTTGTGTGTGTGTTTTGTGTGTTGTGTTGAAGTGGGGGAGAAGCTGCCCCGCTTCAGGTATAGCGAGGGACCAAAGCGCCCCGCTTTGGCCATAGCGGGGCGCTTCAAGGGTAAAGCGGGGCGCTTTGGTCATAGCGGGGCGTTTAAGGCCTTTTTTTATTTTTTTTAAATTGTTTTTAATTCACAAACGCGTCGATAATAGTCTAAATTTTACGTTTTTTCCATTATACTTCATTTTTTATTATATCTGGACTATACTGCAAGTTCCGGATCAAATCGGTTACGTGTGATGTCTTATTCCGTTATATCGTATCATTTTGGTTTGAAACCACAAGTACTCCTGTGAGAGGTGTTATGTGTATCAGCCGCCTACCGCACATGAACATGACGTATTTTTTCATTAATTGTAGTATTATGATGTATATGGTCATTTTGGGTCGTATAAGTGCGTATTGAACGTGATGTAACGCATATATTGAACAAGCACAAACGTGATTATTATTAAACACATTTAACCTACATCGTGAACATATGGGGTTACATTAAGGTCAGGGGCACGATACATAAGCATTTCGTACGCGTTGATCTGATCCCGGTACAATGTATGCCAGGCTGCTGCCCGATCTGTTCTGTGTGCTGTCCAGAGTGGGTTTGGGGGAGGCATTGGATAACAACCTCTAAGCTCTACATGTATGAAATGCCCATGGTCGACGAACACAACCGCAACCACCAGGTGAGGTTCCTCAGCTTCGTTTGGCCCGCCCAGCAGAGGGAAAATTGTACAGCTCCCACGCATGTCGAAGCTGTGAACAATCACACCGTATCGTTGGGCAATAAGAAACCCCGTCTCAGGCATCGTCATGTAATTTTCGATATCTGCTCGTCCCACCCCCTTGAAATTGATCCGTCTAAGCAGCGCATCATAATGTCCTATGTTTTCCGGATCGAAAAACTGCCTCCAAAGCGATTCGTTCCTACGTAACTCCTTTATAAGTTGTTTCCGGATCATCAAATATGAATTCTGTTTCACTCCTAACCCAACAGCCACCGATCGAAACCCACAATGACCATCTGGTTTCACGTCCTTTATTCTAACGATGTATGGATGGATCACTTCGGGAATCTGAGATGCGTAGTGGCGGATCGCTATATCCGTCTTAGGACCGAGCTTGATCATCGGGAAATCAGGGTGCAGGTTGATCGGTTTGGTATTCTTTTGTCTTCTAGAATCTTCGAGTGATATGTACGAGCTGTGACGGGGAAGATCATCTGAGGCCTCGACCCAAGTTTCTTCCGACGGAATGTACGAGCTTTTTCTAGCGGCTTCAACCTTTCTTTCTTCCTGCGTTTTCAATGTTGGGCGACCACGAGTTTTCTTCAGAACAGCAGGAGGTTTTTTGTTATTGTTCCCTGGATTGAGGATTTGCTGAAACTTTTCAAAGAAGCTCCTTTTCACCTGAGGGGGTGTTGGATCGATCTTTTGTTTCAATTTTTCAAATTCTGCGTCTACATCGATATCCTCTATGTTTTTCTTTGCAGGCTTGAAGTTAAGCTTCTTCCAGAACACGTCTATGTGTGTGATCTGGAGTTGCTGACCTGTGGATGAAAACAAATTAGGTGGCAGAATCATAACGAGAAAGGTCAAAGATATTAATTACCTTTATTTTCCAACTTTTCCAAACGACAGGCACATGGCAAACCACAGCTGGTAAAAAGTTGGCAACCACAGCTTGCACCGTAGGCTCTCAACCCGTCTTCCTTGCGTTTTAGTTCCCTACTCAAAAGCTCAATCGCATATATTGAAACCTTTCTGAGAATATATGCAAGCATGGGCTGCTTCTTGTGGTGCGTCATCACTTTTCGGAGGCTTGTTTCAAAGCTTGTACTAATCTCGGTGTATTGTCTATCAACAACATGATCAACATACAGTACAAGTTTATCCAGTGTGTTGCGATGACTTGGAAAGTGACTTTTTAGTGTTGCATGCATGCCCTCAACCCTGTTGGTCGTAGTTTGGTGAAAGTTGATAGTTTTGTTAATCCAGCATGATACAAACTTTTCACGGTACGGATCCAACCAGGATTTCTTCATATAATCAAAAACCTCTAAAATTAAAAAAAACGTAAATAGTCAGTTTTTGTTATTATATAAAATTTGAACATAATTATGTAAGAAATACCTACGTTCACGGTCATCTTCTTTCAGCTGTGCTTCAAAGTTTTCCAAGTTATACCTGTATATTTCCTCGGTCGTAGACTCGCACAATAACCAAAAACTACGTACGAATTCTTTCCAATCCTTGTCAGAGAATTTCTTCTTGCTGTTCTTATTAATATTTTGTTGAATATGGAACCGACAAAGATACTTATGCGCTTTTGGAAAAACTTGTTCACACGCGTTCATCAGCGCAAAATCCCTGTCTGTTAAAATCACGCGCGGTTCCATACATCCTACCAGCATAGACTTGATCCTCTGCAACACCCATAGGTAGTTCTCTGACTTCTCAGCGGAAATTACCGCACAAGCAGCCGTAAACGATTTGTTTGTCGACGTCATGCCTACGACCTGAACAAATGGCAGGTTGTACATGTTCGTTTTGTAGGTGGCGTCAATAATTAGCACATGCGGGAAGGCACACCACATATTGAATGATCTTTCGTGAACAAAGAAGACATCTTCAACTTCGTTTGATATCTCATTCGTGCGCATGTAATAAGTGTAATTTTTTTCGAGAAGAATGCTTTCAAGTTTTTGCATCGGAGACTTACCGACATTTTTTTCGGCGTTGATCTTCTGAACAGCATTGTGTATATCTTTCGGAATAAGCTTTCTAGCCGGATTGTTTTTTGTCAGCGTTCGCCAGATACTTTGGTTAGGAATGTCTTGCTCTGCCAGCTCCTTAACCAGTTTTGTATCCTCCGAAGAAAGCCTTCTCGCATACGCGTGACCCTCTAAGTTTTCAATAGGAGTGTGGTTATGCTTCGCCTCCGTCACCTCTATCCTCCAAACACTTCCGGATGATTCCGAAAACCCGATCATCTCGAACGGGCAGCCTATTTTCTTGCTACCCGTTTTCCTCTGTGTAGCTATACTCTTATGCTCCCCACCAAAAGTACATTGAAACCAAATCTTGTAATTCTCTCCTCTTTTATTCGACCTCTTAGTCACAATGAGGTAACCGTTGTCTTTTGCCGTGTCTTGTACCCAACGCACCAACTCTTTACGTGACGAAAAGGTCTGCGTCGTATCAAACGAAAACGTAACCGGGTAACAGCCTTCCTCGTCAACAGACACATCCCCCGGCTCACCATCGTCACCGAGGTCCGAATATACTTGATGTTCAAAGTTGTGCTCGCCACCGTAACCGAAATTCGAATAACCTTGTAAGCTCTGTTGACAACCGTAACTGTCGTTTGGACCACACTCCTGCTGTACAAAGCTGTACTCGCCACCGTAACCGAAATTAGAATAACCTTGTTGTGCGTAAGGGTCCTCCACAGGGGTATTCAAATCCAGCGTCACCGTGTTATCACGATAATGAATGCCAGATACAACCTCTGCCTCCCTCAAGTTGGACGAGACCGGTTTCTCATACGAGTCAGAAATAGCGGTCCCCTCGTAAGAATCAGGAACAACTGTCTCGTCAGAATATTGACCGAAAATATAGTTGTTTAACCACGACATCGTTTTTTGTAAACAACAAACAACAAAACACTCGAATACCCACGTATGTTTGTAAACAACGTGAAGAAGAAGAAGACCGAGCTTTGGAGCTTTGAAGCAGAACCTCAATCAGTAGTTTGCTTTTTAAAGGTGAAAATTTGGGTCGAAGCGCCGCGCTATGGCCAAAGCGCGGCGCTTAGGGTTAACGACAAAACATCATAATGAGCTTTATGTCTGTCAAACAGTATCGAATGTTTCAAACGTCAATCGAAGCACGTTTTGTCGATCGAAGCGCCGCGCTTTGGCCATAGCGCGGCGCTTTGGGGTGTGAAAATAATTTTGGGCGTGTGCAGCTAGCATGACCCTTTTTTGTTTGCCTTTTGCATATTATTCATGAATCGGTGCCTTGAGATGAAAGGATGTGATGGTTCCTTAAAACAACTTTTAAGTTGCTAATTCTAGTTATATATAATATAGTATAAAATAAAAGGGTGTGAGTAAAATAAAATAAAGGGTGTGACTTTTAAACAAATTAGACATAACCTAAGTTGCTAATTGTATAAGGGTATAATATACAAGTGATGTAAAAATTAAACATAACGAAAAGAAAACTAATTAATAATCTGGTCATTTTCCTTGTATGATTGAATACAATTAACAATACAAACAACATACGTAATGGACACTTGGAGTTTGTTCTTATACTTCAAAAGAATATAAACAAATGAATCATGATATACAAAATAACTACGGAAGGGCTCCACAAATCCTCCTTATGACTCCTTCCTGACCTGTTAACGGCCTAATTTCACTCATCTTCACCATTGCAGCTGCAAAATCTGACTTAAACCTTGAAGGATTATTGCTATATTCCCTAACAATGCTGTCTGTTGAACCACCACTAAATAACACTTGATCAGACTCAAGAAGACCCTTCTTTTGTATCAGGTTCTTGAAGTAATTATAATCAAACGAATTAGGTGTCACCAAGTCCAGTGGTGCAAGATTTCCGTTGCCATTATTTATAGGGCAACCACGTCTACGGGTGCTAGCAAATCCTGCATCAATGTCTGATCCGTTGCTGTATATCCTATCACGAAACAAGAAGCATTGAGCTTGTCCGATGGTATGAGCTCCTGCATTAAGCGTACATCGATATTAGCATACATTTCATTTTTATACAACAAATTATATATTAGTTGACAGATACTATTTTACAGTAATTAATTAAGTACCTGATAAAGCAACCATGTCCCTAGGACTAAGTCCGTTATCACCAAAGGTGGAAATAAGTGAGTCTAGAGATGCTTTGAAACTAGGAAGACCAGTTTCTGCTAGAACAAGGCTAGCCGTGGTTGAGTCTCTTCTTCCGAGCTTCACAGACCATGATGGACCACCAACCATTTCTGAGGCATCACGGGCAGCCACGGTTAGTACATCCGCACATGATACAACTCCAGGACAGAGTTTTTCAACCTCAGATTTTGCTGCCTCTATCACTTCATAACCTCTTACCGAACCCTTATTAGGCAACGCATTCTTTTCACTTATGATTGAAGGACCATCGTCTAGCAAGATAGACGCGTCACAACCCTGCATCAAATGTTACTAAATTCGTTAAAAGGCATTATTTTTTTTATATCTTGCAGGTATGGTGATCATATATATGGTTAAGATAGTACCTGAACAAAGCAGTCGTGGAAGTGTAGACGAAGGATGGAAGCTGCCATGCGACGCTCACGAGATATGGCTGTTCTGATGGTAGTCCTGATTGTACGTAGTGCATTGGGACACGAAGCGTCATAGAACGTAGAAGATAACTGTGCTTCACATGGTGTATTGTTTGTAACACAAAGAATTAGCAAGAACAAGATCGCTGCAATAATATTTTGGGAAGCCATTTGACAGATCGGAAATGATGATGAGTATGAAGTTGAGAGATGGAATGCAAATAAATGGGCATGACGGAGATTTATATAGTGTTTTTGTGGTAAACCGCGTGGTTAAGGTGTCGTTGTTTGATTAACAGTTGTATGATGGGCTGACTTTGTCCTCTTGCTCGTTCATGCATGGAAGCTCAGCAAACATGCTCTTTGACATTTTCACCCAGTCAACAAAACTCCATATCGAAATATAAAACTAACACATGAACGTATATATCCACTCAGCACTACTTTCCTTTTGTCCCAAGCTTACTATATACAAAAAACAGTTCATGGTAAATCACTTCTATTAATAATAAATAATTATCTTATGACATGTTTATAAATATAGTGATTATTGAAAGTTATAATCTCTACACATCCTTGAAGTACAAGGGTTATTGTGTATATAGTTAATAGTTATTTAGATGGCGGTTACAAAGTACAAGGTCTGAAGTTGTCAAAAGGAAACATTGTAACTACTCTCCTAAAATCGAAGGGGTGTGTCTCTCCTACACCACACACCGATCAGCCAAAGGAGAAAAAGAAAGGGTGGCACCGGTTCAAGTTTGTGGCTACACTACAGGAAATAAGGGTAATAGCGGCGACGTTATTAGCGGCGACACGCAATATGTCGCCGCTATTGGTCCAATCCGCAATCCGGTGTCCTGTGTTCAACCATAGCCACACGATTGTTTATATCATCCAACGGCTGCAGATCGTTTTCATCAATAGCGGCGACGAGATCTATTAATAGCAGCGACAAATTGTCGCCGCTATTGGTCGACGGAATAAGATCCAGATCTGCGCGTTTTTTTCCTTCCCTCCATCTACTTTCCCCCAATTTTTTTGCAGCTCAAGTCGGTTTCTCTCCAAAATTCGGCTAATCTCTTCTTTTCTACTTTAATTCGGTTAGTTTTATGTTGAATTTTTTGTTTATTTTGTTATGTAGGTTGTTTATTTCTTGGTTCTTGGTGAATGTAGGTTCTCCACCGGCACCTTCTCGTCTCCACGGCCACCACCGGCACCACCTTGTCTCCACGGCCACCACCGTCACCACCTTGTCTCCACGGCCACCACCGGTTAGTTTTAAATCTGTTTATACATTTTTTTTAAATCTGCTCGTGCATAAACTGTTAGAACCCTAGTTTAGTGTTTGTAATGGCAAAAGTTGCGAGTTTGTGACACGGTTATCGGTTAAATATGTGAAACTGTTGAAACCCTAGTTTTAGTGAGTTAAATTAGTGTATATAATAATGTGTTAAATTCGTAGGGGTTAGATCTTAAAAGCATTTAAAATCATGTTGATATCTGATTTTTTGAAGAAATTATTGCCAAAATCATGTATAGGGGTTAAGGTACATAAACTGTTAAAACTATAGTTTGGTGCTTTTAATGGAAATTTTTTAAGTTTGTAACAGGATTATCAGTTGAAGCAGTAAATTTGTACATATTTTTTTTTTGTTTTTTTAGTAAACAAGTTAAGGTTTGAAGTTAAAACTACAAGTGTTAAAATATTATTTTAGCAAAACTTAAGTACAAAGGTCTTTGTGTAGTTAAATGGAAATTGTTTTTAGAAAATATGTAAAAAAAGAGTGTAGTTAACTGGAACTTCTTTCTAGATGTTAAAAAGTTACAAATGTAGGATGTTTCAAGCTTAGGAACATTGATTTCTAGATGTTAAAAAGTTACAAATGTTAAAACAAGCTTAGGAACATTGATGAGGACGATCCCGATTATGACATCGAGTTTTATTAAGAGAAAAGTTATTGTAATTTATATTAGTTAGTATTTTGAAAAACTCTTGTTGAAATATTTATTTGCATATTATTTAAACTTGTTGCACTTTCTACTAATTTCTATTTGATACACTTGTTTTAACATTTGTAACTTTTTAGGAAATATGTTTTCTTTGTGGTTTGTATTTGTTTACCTGATGGCGGATGTGATGCCCCGAGGACATGGGGGAGACGGAGCTTGGGATCCACCAAATCCGGATCCTTTTCGGAGAGGGACGCATGAGACCGACGGTAAGTTATCAATTATTATTTAGTACTTTTATTACATTTTATTATAAATGTTGTCACTAATTATATTTAATTTTATTTTAATTGCAGCGGTTCCCCCAAGGAGAGTTCGGGGGAAAGCGAAAAATCAAAAGCTTCGCAGGATGGTCAAAGCAGGGGGCCCGTATCTCTTACATTCGATAGGGATGTAACGTATACCCCCGTTGGTGAACCGAGCGACTTATTTTCACGCGAGGCGGGTATGTACATGTGGCGGACCATCCCTTTCGATAGAATGGATTGGGGGAAAGTTCCGACTCCTTATAAGGATGCCGTCATGAACCACCTAAAGGTAAATAATTTGGGCCATTTATTGGTGTTAAACGGCTGCAAAACGTTTTTATATAATGTTTTAACAATTTTATTTAATTCCTAGGAGAATTTCAATTTCGATGAAGTTGAACAGGATTTGGAAGCGAGCGACTTAAAAGGCGGCATTAGACAAGTGCTTATGAAGCGGTACTCCGACCGCAAGCATCGGGCTAAGGATGAATTTCTCGATAATGGAGGTTATGACGATGTCGAAAGAGCAAGGGCATTCCACCCCAAGGATATGCCTTATGAAAACTGGCAGAGAACCATTGATCACTTCTTGGACCCCAAATATATTTCAAGATGTGAGGCAAACTCAAGAGTTCGCCAACTTAAAAAATTCCCAAACCGTGGCGGTACATCGTCATACAGTAGCACCGCCTACAAACATGTAATGTTTTATATGTGTGTGTTTGTATGTTTATGTTTATTTAACGTCTAATCTAAGTTTTAATGTTAAACAGGGTTTGAAACGTCTTGATACGTACCGCAAAACTCACACCGATAAAGATGGGAATTTTGTTGACCCGGTAGCCGAGCAGAATTATGTAAGTATTTATCTAAATATAGATATATATTTATATTTAGATGAGTAAATTACAACCGGTGTCCTTTACGTTTGTACCCTTTTAACTAAAGATATTACAGAGTCAAAGCTGTAAAAAATGGGTTTGAATCGCTTTTAAAAAGGGGGGTTTATATAGGCTGTTAAAAATAGGTTTAATTGCTGTTACAAAATAGGTTTAATTGCTGTTATATAGGCTGCAAATGCTGCCTAAAAGCTGCAAAAAAGGGGGGTTTGATTTGCTGTTAAGTGCAGTAAAAAATGGGTCAATTTGATGTCAAAATTAAACTAGTTTAGCACTAAAGGACATAGGGTGTTAAAAACTAATAACATAAAGGACGGAGCCTGTAATATCTTTAGTTAAAGGACACCGGTTGTAATATGGTAGAAACGTAAAGGACACCGGTTGTAATTTACTCTATTTGTATTTATATTTAATCATCTTCGTAAAATACAGCTTAATCTAGAACGCGAGATTATGAGCGGAGAAAGCAGCGGTTCTAACCTGCCGAATGAGGCTGCCGTGTTTCAAAACGTTTTGGGTGATCGACGAGGATGGTTCCGGGGGCTTGGGCCTAAACCTTCGAATATGCCATCGAACCCGTCTAGTGCGCAACCCCAAACCGCAGAAACCTTTTCGGAGGTAAACTATACAATTTGACTTCCAAAATATAGTAAACCAACTATATGTTTTTGCTAATAATATTGGGTTTGATATGTGTTAATGTAGGAATACGTTTCGACTTTGTTCCAAAGTCAGGCATTCGTAAACCAACTTGAATCCTTTCTTGCGGCGAGGGGAAAGCAAGTCACACCCGACGATGAGTTTGACGATGAGTATGACGATGACGACCTAACTTGAATCCTTTCTTGCGGCTATTTTGTACGGATATTTTAGAATGTTATTTTTCGGATATTTTTAGGATGTTATTTTTCGGATATTTTAGGATGTTTTGTACGGAAATGTTTTGACCGATTTTAGTATGTAAAGCATTATGTTTGTTTAGTCTGTTTGTGTTGCGTAAAACTTGAAAATTGGCAGGTTTGTTCATAACGGGAATTACTGCAAATGCAGCCAAAAAAAAATTGACTTTTAGCGGCGACATAAGTCGCCGCTAAAGGTCGACATCTGTAGCCGCTATTAACTGTACCTATTAGCGAAGACTTTTTAGCGACGATATGTGTCGCCGCTAAAGGTCCTAATCATTAGCGGCGACATGTACCTTTAGCGACGACGTATAGACCTTTAGCGTCAAAGATTTAGCGGCGACTCAATAGCGGCGATTGGTCGACTTTCTTGTTGTGCTACAAATCAACGTACCCCTTCACGATCAATCTCATCCACATATTCAAGGGACACGTCTATTCACGAAGAGACACGTCTATTAGTCGCACCCGTTGGAAAACTATAAATAGGGGTCAATAGATTTCATTTGTACATAATACTCTCATTCGAAATCAGTTGTACATATACACACATTCAGATTGTATTTCGATTTATTCAAGTTATTCAATTGTCTAGAGATCAAAGATCCATTTTGGGGCCAACAATTGGCATCAGAGCGCCAGGCTCTAGGCACGGGAATCGCAAGGCATCAAATCGCAGAGTTATTCGCGATCAGGTTTCATCATTCTAATTTTTCAATTCGCAAGTTTCAATTCAGAATTTTGTTTAAGGGTTCGGTTCTAGGGTGATACGGTTGAACCAGGTTATTGGTTAGGAATCTAGGTTTGTTGATTCCGGGGGGTTTAGTGCGAATTAGATTGTTTGATTGTTACACGATTCGGGTAATCGTGGGGTTTGAGATCTATTGAAACCAAGAAAGTAAAAGTCTAGTAGAAGTGAAGATTGTTCGGCAAGAAGTCATGTCAGGAACAGCCGGACAAAATCAGATAATATACAAGGAAGGAAGTTCTCTTTCCCAGTTTCAGTGTCCGATTCTGAAACCAACAAACTATACGGTTTGGGCTATTCGTATCAAGACGATTCTTGAAGCGAATGGTTTATGGGAAACGATTGAACCGGCAGAAAGTGCAATGGTAGACACTAAGAAAGATAAGTCTGCAATTGCATATTTGTTTCAAGCAATACCAGAAGATGTTGTATTGCAAGTTGCAAGTTGTAAGACTGCAAAGGAAATTTGGGATAATCTAAAGGTAAGACACGTTGGTGTTGATCGGGTACAAAAGGCGCGTATGCACACGCTATTGTCAGAATTTGAATTGTTGCAAATGAAGGATGACGATACTATTGATTCGTTTACCGCAAAGATTAATAGTATCGTTACCCGGGCAACTGAAGTAGGAACGACGTTGAGTCAACCGACTCTAGTACGCAAACTCCTAAATGGCGTACCGGATAAGTTTACTCAAATCGTTGCCTCCATGGAACAATACTCCGATCTAGAAACTATGACGCTAGAAGAAGCGGTCGGAAGATTAAAAACGTATGAAGAAAGGTTAAAGTTGAAAAAAAAAGGAAAGCCCCGTGAACAATCTAGAAGAACTCTTGTATGCGGGTCATGGACAACATGTTGGAAATCATGGACGAGGGAGATTCCGTCCGTCACGAGGCCGAGGAAGAGGCAATTATCAACATAGGGGTGAAGGGCACACCTCTTACGAGTCGGAAGGAACCGACAAATCACAAAGGGATGATAGCAAGCAAGAAACATCGGCTATGAGAAATAAGTCGAAAATCACTTGTTACAGGTGTGAGAAACTTGGGCACTATGCCTATGAATGCCCAACCAAGAAAACCAAGGAAAATGAGACACTATTGGTCGAAATAGAAGAAGATGATGACCTGGCACTTCTGATGTGCCTAAACGCTGAAGAGAAATAGAAACGTGAAACTTGGTCGTGTGATACGATCAAGGGGAAGAACCGTGTGATGCGGAGATGACCTGTGAAAGGTATGATAAAACAGTCCAGTGAGTGGATCGGATCAAAGCGAAGAATCCGTGAGGGAAGCAATCAAAAATGAAGAACTCGTTGTGAGAAACAACCGTGAAGAAGATAAATCAAGGAGAAGACGCGCGTATCCTGTGACTGGGTCAGAAGAAGGACTGTTGTGTGATACAACCGCAAGAGAAATCTAAGTGAGTTAGATTATCCAAAATCTATGCGAGATGGATGCAAGTCATGTGATATGATAGTGGGCAAGTTAATCAAGACCGGTGGAGTTCGTGTTGAGACAACCACACAAGAAAAGGTTCGTGTGATACAAATCAAGTACGGTCAAGACAAGTGTGAAGCAAAGTTCGTGTGAAGCAAGTTCAAGTGAAGCAAGTTCGTGAGGAGCAAGGTTCGTGAATAAGAAGATACATGTGAAACGTTGGATACCAAGGAGTTTCAAAAAGATGGAATTGATCAAAGTTCAAGATCTACAACTCAAGGATGTTCGTGATTAAGGGGGTGAATGAAAGTTATAATCTCTACACATCCTTGAAGTACAAGGGTTATTGTGTATATAGTTAATAGTTATTTAGATGACGGTTACAAAGTACAAGGTCTGAAGTTGTCAAAAGGAAACATTGTAACTACCCTCCTAAAATCGAAGGGGTGTGTCTCTCCTACACCACACACCGATCGGCCAGAGGAGAAAAAGAAAGGGTGGCACCGGTTCAAGTTTGTGGCTACAAATCAACGTACCCCTTCACGATCAATCTCATCCACATATTCAAGGGACACGTCTATTCACGAAGAGACACGTCTATTAGTTGCACCCGTTGGAAAACTATAAATAGGGGTCAATAGATTTCATTTGTACATAATACTCTCATTCGAAATCAGTTGTACATATACACACATTCAGATTGTATTTCGATTTATTCAAGTTATTCAATTGTCTAGAGATCAAAGATCCATTTTGGGGCCAACAATTATAATTATTTATATCACACGCTTTATTATGTTTTTTTCTCAGAACTCTAGTAACAAATTAACTGACGGCTGACAATATCATGATGAAAAAACAACTTATTATGAAAAGAAATTTGTGTAATAAAACATTTTTGATGAGATTATAAAACACTTATAAAATCACAAAAGGAATAGAAAAAGGAGAAATGCTAATATTCAAAAATACCAAAATGAATTTAAAGGCATCTGAAATGATCTTTCTTGGCATGACTGATGATTGCATAATTTCTTAATATTGAATTGTTAAATTTTAGTTTGATGATGAATTAATCTTCTTCGGGTCCAAAAACTCGAATAACAAATGATTATTTTTCTAATCATATGAGTGATTTTGTTTTTGATACTAAGAGAGAGATAAATAATTATGTAGTATGTTTGTTGTGTGGAAGTAAAATTAGAACTATTAATGTACTAACTAAGAGCACCCCTAACGGAGGGCTTTTTTCTTGTTCGAATCTAAGGTTCCTAATGAATTGTTAGATTTTAGTTCGATGATGAGTTAATCTTCTTCAGGTCATTTAAAATAAGAAAACTTGAATAATAAATGATTATTTTTCAAATCATATGAGTGATTTGGTTTTTGATACTAGAAGTAAAATTATAATTATTAATGTACTAACTAAGAGCAACCATAACAGAGATTTTTCTTGATCGAATCTAAGGTGGATGCTAGATGAGGAGAAAAAGAGTGTTTTGTGTCAATAAATCCTAATGCGAGAACACGAACATGTGAAGGGAGGAGAGAGGAATGGTGTCTATTAAAACAAACAGCAATCCACTATAAAAATTATAAAGTTATTCTCTTTAATTGTGTTTCTTAGACTATGCAATAGGAATGTCGTCTTGCGACCTGGACAAAATCAAACGACAAAATTGTGTTTTCATGGAGCTATCCGCATGTGGAGGCTTTTTTACATTTGTAGGTCAACTAGTAGATGCCCCGTCCGCGTTGCGGGGCGATCGCCGAATAATTTTCAACCAATTTAAAAAAGACTACTATAATTTTGATAGGAAAAAAAAACAAAAACGATGATAAGACAGTAATTTTGGTCTCAGGGTAAAACTGTAATTTTTCAGAACTAATGAGCTAGTGTTAGACAGCTCCTTGACACGAAAAAAAAATTAAATCGAGTAAAACAATTAAAACAAAAAACCTTTATAGTTTTGGTAAAAAAACTAAAACGATGGGAAAAACATAATTTTTAACTGAGGGCTAAATCATAATTTTAATTCGGGATAAATTGTAAACTAAATGGACCAACGGGGGAGTGCCAGGAAGTTGTCGGCACGACTGTAATTTTACACTGGGGGAAAACTTGTAATGTCACCAGGAAAACAAACAAAAACGATGGGGAAAATGTAAATTTAAGTTGAGAGTAAAATCGTAACTTGGCTTTGAGGAAAAAAAAAAACTAATGGCAAAATTATAAATTTATACGGGGCAAAATCGTAATTTTGAACTGAAGGCAAAATTGGAATTTTTAGCTGGGAGCGAAAGCGTAAATTTATTTTTAAGTGGAGGTAAAAACATAATTTTGAACTGATGGGAAAATCGTATTTTTAAGGGAAAAAAACTAATGGCAAAACTGTAAATTGAAACGGGGCAAAATCGTAATTTTTAACCGGGGGCAAAATTGAAATATTTAGCTGGGAGCATAAGCGTAAATTTATTTTTAAGTGAGGGCAAAAACATAATTTCAAACTAATGGCAAAATCGTACTTTTAAAGCGAGATAAAATCGTAAATTTGTTAAGCCAATAGGAGAATGCACGGCGGCTACCTGGCACTATACCTTTACTGCCCATTTAGCCCAATGAAGGGCCCCTCCTATTCCCGCCGACAACCGACTCTTATGTTTGTAGTTGTTGATAATATATGTCTAGATATGTATATGGACAATGACTTAAAAAATATTTTATATGTTTTTTCTCTAATAAATCTTATTTAACCAATGTTTTGAAAACCGGACCGGGCCGGCCGGTCGGACCGGTCCGGCCGGGAACCGGGACTTCATCTGAGCCGGTTCATGCCATCAAACCGGACCAACATCAGGCCGGAGGTCGGGCCGGCGGGCCGCATAGGGTCGGGCCGGTCATGGTTTTTTTTTTTTTTTAATTAAATATGGAATAAATCACATCAAAACCTAATCTAAAAAACTCAAAACAAGATTTGACACTATGTTTGATAGTTAGTTGCAAAATTTGGTACTTTTGAATGTTTTTGGATGACTAATGGTTGTGTTTTTAGTTCCTTAACTATTTGGAATTTTATCTATTTTTTTCTATGTTTTATATAATTTATGGAGTAAATTACGTTTTTGGCCCCTGTGGATATATCACTTTTACTATATTAGCCCAAAATAAGAATTTTTAACATATCTGCCCCTATGGTCTCTATAACTAACCATTTTGGCCCCTAAGTCTAACCATTTTGGCCCCCATGGTCTCTACAACTAACCATTTTGGCCCCTATGATCTCTAGACTTAGGGGCCAAAATGGTTAGTTATAGAGACCATGAGGGCAGATTTGTTAAAAATTCTTATTTTGGGCTAATATAGTAAAAGTGATATAACCACAGGGGCCAAAAACGTAATTTACTCTAATTTATGACGTAATCCGGTTCTTAAATCCGGTCGGACCGGTCCGACCTTTGACCCCGTAAGGTGACCGGGTCGACCTCCGGTCCGGTTCTGAAAACATTGTATTTAACCCGAGAGAAGAAAACGTCAAGACACAAGAAATGTAAATATGAGGTTAGTTAGCCCGGTATCCCTACTGACTCCGAGCATTTCCCTAAATTTTGTTCAGCATTTACAAATTACTCAAATATATCTATATACTTGTAAAATGTGATTTGTACTAACAAGGTAATAAGTAAAAGACTAACAAAAATATAATAAATAAACAACCTAACTCCTTTTTGTGTTTTTAGGGTTTTGAAAAAAACAATAAATAACAAAAAGAAATGCAAAAATGGGAGACTTAGATAAAAATACAGAGAGACGATGAGCAGGGCCGGCTAAGCCAAGGTGCAGAATGGGCCTGTGCACAGGGCCCAAACCAGTATGGAGCCCAAAAAACGTAAATTTTATACATATATTTAAAAAACATTCTGTATGTTTTTATAAAAAAATAAATTCTGTAAGTTGAAATAGGCCCAGGTCAGGTCAATAAAACTCAATTGAAATAGGCCCAAGTACAAAAATAAGGGCCTGCAGCGATTGATATCGCACGCACAGGAGGAGGGAAACAAAAAGTCGCTGAATGCTGATATCGCACACACAGGAGGGAAACAAAAGGTCGACTCCGGACTCTCATTCAGTCGTTGATCAGAGTATATCAGTGTTTCTAAATCTTAATTGTTAACTACGAACCATGTAAGCTTTTTTTTTTTTTTTTTTTTTTTTTTTTTTTAATGCCTTGCGTTATTATCATTCCACACGAAAAAGGGCAATTACAAAGCAATGGCAGGTAGTCGGGCAACAAGTTGCGCCGCCACCCTCTTTTGAATAGAAAAACCAATTCTACTAAATACAAAGTTTGAAATACATGCTTCATTTGAAATACATGCTTCATTAATCATCAAGTTAAATATCAATTAAATAGTTGTTTTGTTTAAAGTTTGCACGTCTAATTAAGAGTATATCACTGTGATTCATTCAGTCGTTAACGGTTGATCGTTTTCGTTCCTAATATCATTCGCAATTTTTGCTACACTATTTTTGTTAATTTGTACGTCTAGAAGAACCACACTTTTCGCTTAGCAAGTAGGTTCGATAACTTGATCATTTTTACTACACTATTTTTGTTAATTTGTAAAAGTCGGCCTACTCGGCCTTGTACTCGGAGTCGCCTCGGTCCTCGGACCACCTCCGAGGCGAGTTTACCCTAGTCGGACTTGACTAGTCGGCGGCGGTCAAAATCGGTCAACAACGGCCTACTCGGCCATGTACTCGGACTACTCGGCCTTGTACTCAGACTAGTCGGACTTGTATTGAGAATACTTGGCCTTGTACTCGGCCTACTTAGCCTTGTACTTGGACTACTCGGCCTTGTACTCGGTGAGATTTGAACTTCAAACATGTTTCATTTTAAATTATACTTATTTGACATTAATTATGCTTATTTTAACATATATATAATATATAACAATTAATTTTCTTTATATTTACCATGCCCGCATACTCACCGAGTACTCTCTGAGTACTCCGATTACTCCCAACTCCTCAGTCGACCGACTAGGGACCACCAAGCGATTTTTACAACACTGGTATTTATATATTTGATTGAATGATTGATGAGTTTATATTATATAAAGATTTGCGAATAGGGCCCAAATTTTTTATCTCGAACAGGGCCAATTTTTTTTTGTGATTTTCGGAGACGGCCCTGACGATGAGACAAAGAAAGACAATTTTGTGTTTTTAGGGTTTTGAAAAAACAATAAATAACAAAAAGAAATGCAAAAATGGGAGAGTTAGATAAAAATACAGAGAGACGATGAGACAAAGAAAGACAAATAGAGATTGAGATGGTGGTGTGGGTGAGATTCAAGCTACAACTTTCTTATAGGTAAAAAATCGAGCGAAAAAACGCATTTGGACGTAGGAGGACTGAGTCGGTTTTAGTTTTTGAGTTTTTTGTTTTTCAACGAGAGACTTAGATGTTATTTGTTTTTTAAGAGGTAAAATGTCTGCAGTCTGCGGACCACATCTGCAAATATCTGTAGCAGAAGATGTGGACCAAACCTCTGCAGTCTGCAAGAAGAAGACTGTTTGTTTTTTAACTTCTGCAAGCTGTCGAAATAAACTGAAATTAAACTGATTTATCAAAATAGTTGGGTAACGAAAAATTAACGTTAAATATCTGAATGCAATATAATAAAGTATTCAAATGTAATACAATTAAATAATAAAATATTCATAAAGAACATGTTTAGCTAAATTTCACTTCAAACAATGCACATGAAACCATCAAGTCGGTTTAGAACTAAAAAAAAAAATTCAAATCCAGGAAATTCCCTCAAAAATAAATCCAACAAACCAAAATGAATTAAGTTAAAGTTCATACAATTGAAACTAAAAAGTCAAAGTTCATACAATTCCCATTTCAAAACATGTTTACCTCTTTCAGACAGAAATCAACGAAAACAGAGTTCATACAATTCCCATTTCAAAACATGTTTACCTCTTTCAGACAGAAATCAACGAAAACAGGAAGAGGTGGCTAACAAAGAAGAGGTGAATGACATCTATATATCTCTAATACAATTAGCCTTTTGAAAAAATATCTCTGAACCGATCATCATCTTCCGGTGACGGCGGGGCTGGGGGAGGAGGGTGACAGCGGCGCTGGGGATGAGGGTGACGACGGCGGGGCTGGGGGAGGAGGCTGATGGCGGCGGTGGTGGAGGAGATGTGCTAGGGCTTTGGATGAAAAATGTCTGGGTTTTGTGTTTGTGACAGGGCAAGAAGAAGAGGGGAGAAGAGGTTAGAAGTGGTTGTCCCACATCTGCATCAAAAAGAGGACACGTGGAGATTTTTTAATGAAATGTCTTCGAGAAAACAAACACTCTGCAGACCCAAACGTCTGCGCGTGGTCTGCGTGGCGCAGACATAAGAGGACAAGAAGAGCTTTTTAGAAAAATCAAACAACACCTTAAACACCTTGAATTTAGCCAAAGCATCAGATTTGTTTGCGATGAAGTACATCCAAGACATACGTGTAAAATCATGGATAAGAAGAAAATAATAGAGGCTATGACCGAGAGTTTAAACTTGCATGGGACTGCATAGGTGGCCATGCACAAGAAGTTCAAGTTTCTTCTTAGCCCTCCATGAGTGTGATGTAAAAGGAAGTCTTGTGTATTTTCCCAAGAGGCACCCTTAACACTGTTCACTTCTTTTAATTCGAGGCAGACCTATCGCCATATTATTATTAATATTATGCAATGACTTCGTACTATCAAAGTTTAGATGTGCATACCTCTTGGGCCACAACTCAAGTGAGATGAAGAATTTGGACATGATGTTGTTAGTTCAGGGGATAAGACACTGCTAGAAATAGGCCTGATGCAACTTTTTAAAAGTAAACTTTTTCGAATGAGTTGCATTTTACTGTAATGCAACTCTGTTGAATATAAAGGTTGCATTAAAAGATCTAATGCAACATTTTTCATAAAAAGTTACAAAATTATAATAAATTTGCAACTTTTTTTTCATAAATAGTTGCAAAAATATATATTGAATTTACAACCCTTTATTAAAAAGTTGTAAAATTTTACTAAGAATTGCAACTTTTTTTAAAAGGCTGCAATTTTTTGCAGAAATGTGTTGGTGTGTATCAAGGTTACACACTGTTAATACATTAAATTAAATTTGATTACAAAGACTATTATTTACACTAA
Organism: Helianthus tuberosus; assembly: GCA_030545235.1. Classification (NCBI taxonomy): domain Eukaryota; kingdom Viridiplantae; phylum Streptophyta; class Magnoliopsida; order Asterales; family Asteraceae; genus Helianthus; species Helianthus tuberosus. The sequence goes on from JARYGA010061013.1 coordinate 63,169, forward strand.
TAATCTATTTGTATTTTTAATCAAAATGTTTTACGAGTTGCATTTTAAAAAATACACCTGGGTTACTTTCAGGTTTCAACTCATCTGACTCATCCACCGATTTGTATCATTTCTCTTTCATTTAACTTTTATTTAAGCCCTAAATGAACCGTAACCCAAGTCTACTATAATTTAGTAAACGCCTAACAACTGGGCTGAAAATGGAAATTTGCAGTGACTGATTCATTTGTTTAATTTTTGCGTTGATTCTGCAAGAACAGGAGAGTGAAGCCGATAATGATTGACTTGGGTCTTTATAGTTCGGAACAAATTAGAAATATGGTAGGGAATCAAGAAAACAGTTTTCCTTGCTGCAATGAAATTAGAGAGAACACATATCAATTTGATCACAAATCCATAAATTCATGGTAAAAAAAAATAAGAAAACAAGAAAAAAAGACTCACCTTCAATCAGTTCAATATCAATTTTTAGATTAACGGGTTTACCCGAAACCCGTTTGTTTACCCGAAACCCGTTAGTATACCCGATGGATATTTACCCGATAGAAACCCAACTGGTTTTGGGACGGGTTTGGGACAAGGTTATCTAACCGGGCTTGGGTTTGGGATTATCTAAACCCGTCCCAAACCCAACCCATTGCCATCCCTACCTCGATTCCCCACTTTTCCCCAAATCTCTTTGATTTGAAATTAGGTTTTTAGTGATGGATCAATCCATCAGCGGCAATTTTGTAAGTAAAATTTTTACTTTCCCTCTCTTGCTCTCAAACCCACATAGTAAGAACAGCGGCAATTACTTTAAAAAATTTGGTTTCCATCTCTACTCTCAAACCACCATAACTAAATTCTACCATTAGCATCAATTACCTAATATGCCAGTGATTCCGTGTGATATTATCACTAGAAGGATTCATTAGCCGGTGATGAAAAGTGGTTATATCACCAGTAGTTCTATCACCTGGTCAATCGCCTGTTGCATGTGTTTCAATCAGAGCTTCAGTCCACCTTCAACCCTAGGTCACTTCTCGGACTGGGCTGCACCGCACACTTACTAAGGCCCACTTGCAAGCCCAATGAAAAACCCTAATGGACCGCACACTTACATTGTGTTCCCGAGTTAAGTTAAGGAGAGAAAAGAAATGATTCTCTCATTTTCTTTTCTTTTCTCTCTGTTTCCTTCCAAACTAGAAAGATTAATTTTAGATAAAAAAATCTCTCATTTTCTCTTCTTTTCTCCCCTTTAATGAATCTCTAGAACACAACTAAAAATTATTTCCTTCCAAGTCTTTTCTTTTCTCTCATTTAATGAAACTCGGGAACATAGTGTTAATGATGTGTGCGTGATCACAAAAACAGTATAAAAATCTCCTTTCAGCCGACAAGGAGAATGTTTTGGGCATTAATCATGGGTCGTATTATTGGTACACCTGACCCCTTAAATCGACACCCTCAATATGCATCGTATAGGCTTATACGATGCGTATTACTTTTTCAATTTCCAATAAAGGCTGATGTGTCAGATTTTGTCTTTTTGACTAGACCTATACCGGGGGGGGGGGGGGGGTATAGGCCTATACGGGTCGTATTAGTTAAGTTTTTTTTTTCCAAATTTTTGTATACATTTATTTATGGTTTTAACAAAGTTTTCTAAAAAAATATTTATTTTTTTTAAATAAAAACTTCCTTAATTTTTTTAAGAATACCATGTACAATGTAGTATAGTATAGATAAGGTATAGGTCATGTATGAGCATGGGTCGTATTGGTTAAGTCTTTTTTTTTTTACAATTTTTTTTATACATTTGTTTATGGTCTTAACAAAGTTTTCTAAAAAATATTTATTTTTTTAAATAAAAAATTCCTTAATTTTTTTTAAGAATACCATGTATAATGTAGTATAGTATAGATAGATGAGGTATAGGTCCTGTATGAGCGCGGGTCATATTGGTTATGCCTTTTTTTTTTACAGTTTTTTTACACATTTGTTTATGGTTTTAACAAAGTTTTCTAAAAAATATTTATTTTTTTAAATAAAAACTTCTTTAATTTTTTAAAAAAATACCATGTACAATGTAGTATAGTATAGATGAGGTATAGGTCCTGTATGAGCATATATAGGTGTAGTAAATGTCCCATATATTTTTTAATTTTTTTTAAAATACCATGTACAACGTGTAATCCAGAGATCGGTCTCAGGTGGGCATAAGATCCGTTGGCCATATTATCGGATCTGTGACTCTATGGAAGATGTGATTAAGGTAAGTGTGTCGTAAAGTTGCAGCTGCGGCAGTCCAATGACTTTCTTCCCACGTGTCTGCACCGTGATCTTCATATTCTTGGTTCAATACCAACTCATCTTTAGTAGTGTTTGTTTGAGAACCTGATTCAGATACACAACGGTTCTCCAATTCCAGATCAGTAAGCAAATACACAACGGTTCTCCAATTCCAGATCAGTAATGTAAGGAGAAGCGTTGAGATAACGGACATCCATCAAGCTCAAAAAGAAAACTTGTGTTTCTCATAGTCACAAACGATTGCGGTTTGTATTTCGCATAGCCACCATTTCCGTAGTAAAAAACGGTTGCGGTTATTCTTTAACATAAGCTAAAATACTTTAAAATACGAAAAAAACTCTAAAATACTACAAAAATATGACAAAGTACGCTAAAATACGATAAATTACATGAAAATATGCTAAAATACGCTGTAATAGGTTAATATACGTCATATTACGAAAAAATACATGAAATATGTTAAAATACGCCGAAATACGAAAAAATACCCTAAAATAGGTTAAAATAAGCTAACATACGTTAGAATACGTTCAAATACGTCACAAATACTATAAAATACACAACAATATGTTAGAATACGTCAAAATAGGGAAAAATATGTCAAAATACGCGACTAATGATATTTCCACACACGTATACATATAACACGACACTATGCACTACAGGTGGATTTCAAACAAAACTGTACATAATCATAGAATACGATATTCGCACGCAACCGAACGGCACCGAAACGACGTATGTTGAAGGTATACGCCATAAACGACAAAATATGTGAAAGTTCGGCAAAAAACGACAGGTATACGCGTTGAACCGAGGGAAACGCGATAAAACTAAATTTGAAATTATGCCATATACGATCGTATGGACCAATGTTGTATCGTATATCGGCTTAATACGCATCGTATAGGTCTATACGATGCGTATTAAAGTTTGAATTTTCTCAAAAATACCCGTGAATTTATCAGAAAAACAGGGGTATTTTAGTAAATTCATCGGTTAATACGCATTGTATAGGCCTATAGGATGCTTATTAAACTATAAATTTCTCAAAAATGTGTTTCAAATCAAGGGTTTCATCAACGGGGATGTAATGCAATGATTCCTCTCAATTGAATAAACAAACACTTGCTTCATAGGACTCACTTGAATCATCTCGGAAGTACTAAACAACAGAAATAACAGCTTTGGTTTCACAGTGAGTGGAGAAATTAGCGAGGAGAAACTGTTCGACACAGACATGCATCAGGAAAGAAGCATATAAAGAGCCTTCAAAAGTTAGACATATTTTATTAGCTATTTGACGCAACCCCCGGCCCCTAATCTCTGGGGAACGGGTGGCCGCGAGCCAGTATCAGTGGTATCGGTATTTATCAATTTGGCAGCGGAATTTACATCAGGACCGTAGTTAGGAAATATTTTATCAGAGTAAAATACCACATTTTTATATTAATAAACACATGGGAAAAACCCAAGTTTCCATTACAAACATGTTTATAGGGATAAACCCTAATTTATTGATTTAAAACATTTTCTTTATTTAGGTAACATTTATAGCCACTTTTCCAAGCCTTCAGTGCTGTCCAGCTGGCTTCTATTTGGCTTTCACATTTTGTTACCTGAAACACGTTTTAAAAACATTTGTCAGTGGGAAATACTGGTGAGTGAATCCCAATTTAATCAAGACAGGTTTTATCATTTTACATTATTGAGGACGATCTCGCAATTATATTTGTTTCCATCTACTTTAATTACCACACACGGTACTATCAACCCAACTTGTGGTCATGTTACTACTCACAGTGTAGTAACAAATTTTGTATACAAAACCCCAACATACCGACGATAATTGTAGAATACAAATACTCAATCACTGTTAAACATAATGTAAAAAAATTGAGGTTTTGTAAAAACAGTTTACAAAAAGGTTTCACAAAAAGAGGATAAACTCACATTGCTAATTTAGGTATTTTCCTTGTGACTTCCTGGTTATAATCTATTAATTTAAACAATGCACACGTGTTAGTATAATAATCCAAATTTACATTAGTTATACCCTCCCCGAGACAGAACTCCAACGACTACGTCGGGCAGAGCCTCGACAGGCGTTACAGAGCACTAGACGTAAGACCCTTAGTCCATTTTATACGATTATCATATAATTTCCGACTATAATATTGTAGTTACGGTTAAACATACACTTAAAATACTCGTTTGTTAAACCATTTTAATAAATAAAACCTTCTAACATTTTGTATGTAAATTTGCCGTTTAATCGTGACGATACGAATTATTACGCGGAAGCTTGATTTTTTTTATCGTGTTTGGTTTCTTGGTGAGCTTGATCGTCCTCCGGTAATTTCATTATACCTACATTTCATAGAAACATGAAATGAGTTAGTAATATGGTGTATATAATGTATATAACTAAGTCCATAAGCCGAAACAACAAATAAGAACAATTATTTCAACTGTTAAGCCTGTCGCGGGCCGCGACAGGTTACTAGTATTCTTTCGCGGGCCGCGAAGGGCCTCGCGTGTCGCGCAGGGAATTCATCCCTCTGTCGCGTTGCGCGAGAGACATCATTTTCCAGCAGTTTTGTTGCTGAATGCAGCAACTTCCAGCCAGACCAAGTTTTACGAAAACGAGCATAACTTGCCCGTTTTTTATCCGATTCG